>CANUEX010034900.1:0-35330 GCA_948099535.1 Jatropha multifida
TTATGACAAATAAATATTTACATGAGAATATATTTTTATTAAATGGATATGAGCCCGAGCTGTGAATAGTATTTAATACTAAGGCTGGGTCAGAAATGTTAACTCTGATTTATTTATGAATAATGTCATAATATGGGCTTACTATTTCCTTAGTCAAATGATAATAGAGATGGATTTTAATAGTTTAGGCTTACTACGGGCCTCGGGGGTCTTAAGCTTACCTAGGTTCTAGTGCCAATCCGGCCCACGATTTTGGGTTGTGACAGTTCTATTACAATTTTACTCAATCTTGACATTTGGTTCAGTGAAACTCTAATTTTGACTTTTTATTATAATATACTTAAATTTTGAATTCAATTAAAATTGTGAATAAAAAAAACTAAAATTAGGATCAACTAGCCACACATACATCACTAGTTAACTTATTCCAAATCATTTAACTATACATTGAGGCTTGTTTGGTAATATTAACTATTTTAGTAGCTATTAGCTATTTTAATAGTTATTAATTGTTTTAATAGTTATTAGCTTATTGGCTATTGGAGATTAGTTGTTAGTGTTTATATGGTTGTTTAAAACAAAAGTGTTTCGGTAAACATAGATATTTGATTTGCTGTTGAGTTTAAAATAATAAAAAAAAATTAGAATATTGTATTAGAATATTAACTTATGACTATATAATGGTTAACTCATTATATAAAAAAAAGGAGAGATGATTTATATTATATGTTATTATTTTTCAATCAATCTATAGTATATAATCCAACCATATAAATTGAGATCACTATCATTTCTAAAATGATGATACAATTTCCTCACATATCCCTCTATTAATTCGTTATTAAATTATTTTGTTTAATTTTTTATGTAAAATAATATAATTTTTTAACATCATTGTAGACTTGCAGTATTATAACAATCATTCGAAAGAAAGACTTGAAACTGATGTTAAATTGTTAAAATAAGTTAATTAAGGGCAAAGCTGTAAAAGAATTTCAATCAAAAAGTAGAAACACTAAACACTAGCAGGTAACGTTTTAATAAATGCCACCTTATCTACTAAAAGTTATTTTATATATTATTCCACCGAACGACATAATCTATAAAAACTGTATTTTAACACAGTCAAACGCTCATGCCAAACAGAGCCTAAATGCAATAATTTTTTTTATTCATTGGAAGGTTCAATTGGCCGAAATAACACTGCAGGCTACACAACAGAAGTAGCACTCCTCTAGACTCATCAAATTAGTGAAAACACTTGTAGCAAAGAGGATTCACACTTGAAACCTCTTACTCCTTATATATGTGAGAAGACAAATCAGACCACAATTGACTGACGAAAGCTAAATGCAAATTTTGATGAAAAGGAAAAGAAGCCTAAAATGAACTACCCTAAATGCTATTGCACTCTCTTGATCAATCTTCCTCTTCAACCCATTTCTCTAATATCTCTCAAATACCATGTAATAATATATTTAACATCTTGGTAATTTTAATAATATTATTATTAATCATTGATAGTGATGATCATGGATAATGAGTCACAGTTGCTTAAAGCAAATCATTCAATAAAATTTTTTGTGAAAGACAGCCATTGATTTCTTTTTCTCGAAAGATATTAATCTGAAGAAGAAGAATATGGACGAGGCCATCTCCAAACACCACATAAGCTTTTCATGCTCTCCATTAGCATGATATTAGGGTCAATAATTTTATGTTTATATGAAATGGATTGCAAGATCAAATTTAGAAGATTATATTTTCCATATGATATATATTGTGAGGTCAAATCCTTGACTCAGTATTAACCTAAATCTCCTCTCTCACACGCGCGTGCATGCTCGCACACATATATATTATATTGAAGAATTTTATAATTCTATTAAAAAAAATTAAAATTTAACAAATTTAATTTTATCTACCTATAATAATAATTAATAACATATATAACTTGATATGAGTAAGACCTATGACAGAGTTGAGTGCATTTTTTTGAGGGGGGTTATGCTTCATATGGATTTTAATATTGTTTCGGTGGAGCTTATTATTAGATGTGTTACTACAGTTTCTTATTCTTTGTTAATTAATGGTGAGCTTAAGGATAAAATTTTTCCTAAGCACGGTCTTCGTCAAGGGGAATTGTTATTTGTTTCTTTTTTGTGCTGCAGTTTTCATGTTTGATTTCTAAAGCAGAGAGAGGGCAAGTTGCATGTTATAAAATTTTATGGAGGAGCACTAATTATTTCTCACCTATATTTTGCAGTTGACAATTTGATTTTTGGTAGGGCTACGCTACAAGAGGCTAAAATAATCTGGAAAATTCTTTAAGATTATGAACGAGCATCTAGCTGAAAAATTAATTTTGACAAGTCTGAAGTTTCATTTAGAAAGAATATGAATCATGGTCACTGTGATGATATCATGCATTACTTAGGAGTTTATGGAATTCATCTCGGTTTTCTTGTAGTAATTAGTCGAAGTAAGAATATTATTTTCTAGAGTATTTGTGATTGGTGAGCCCTAAACTGAAGGGATGGAAGGAAAGAATTTTTTCAAAAGGTGGAAAGGAGGTTTTAATTAAAGTCGTAACCCAGGCCATTCCAGATTACACTATAAGTTGCTTCCTCCTTCCTCTTGAAATTTGTAACAAAATCGATTCTCTTATTGCAAATTTTTGGTGGGGGCAGCAACGGGATGAGAAGAAAATTCATTGGTGCTCTTGGTATAAATTATGTGCAGGAAAGCAAATGGGGGGTATTGGCTTTCGGGATTCTCATGCTTTTAATCTTGCCCTTCTTGCCAAGCAATGCTAGCTTTTGATTGAAAACCCCCAGTCTCTCTTATCTAGGTGCCTTAAAGTGAGATACTATCCCCGAACATCCTTTTTGCAAGAAAAGAAGGGATTTAGGCCAAGCTATGCATGGTGAAGCCTAATGGGGTCGAGGTGGTTTATTGAGCATGGGTCCCGTTGGTTGATAGGGAATGAGGAGTTGGTTGAAGTGTGGCATGATAGGTGGATTGCTAGTAATAATGGCTTCAAAGTTTATTCACTTGTGAATCGACTTGTCACCAATGCTCGGGTGAAGGAATTGATTGATGTTGAGTTATTTAGTTGGAATAATGAGCTGATTGATGATATCTTTGTTGCTACTGAGGCCAGTTTAATCAAAGCCATCTCACTCAGTCATCGTCATGGTAATAACTTTCTTATTTGGCATTACACTAGGAACGAGCTGTTTATAGTTAAAAGTGGATATGATAAGGCTTTTAATGCAATTAATTCTTACACTCAATATCTCAAGGTTCAACCAAAGTTGAAGCACTTTCTTTTCAGGGCTCTAAAAAATTTACTATCTATCTCTCTTTCTTTGATAAGAAGAGGATTGTTGCTGACCGTATTTGTAAGTTGTGGTGAAATGGTGAATCTGTAATTAATGTGCTAAAGTAGTGGTCGATGGTGATTGTTTGAGTGTGAGAACAACACACCAATTGAAACTGAATAAAGAAGAGTTGTATTTCATATTCATTGATCAACTTATATATACATTAGTTACAAAAAGCTTTCTTTTACAGTCATCGCCTAACTTCCTTAATTTAAGGGACATGTCTCCCTAAGTTAATGCTTAAAGCATGCTACACCATTCACATAGGAAACTCTAGATTTCTTTTATTCAAAATGCAGATTTGATAATAACAAAAATAGCTGATTAAAATATCAGCTAATGCAACAACAATAATGTCATAGGAGACACTCATTCACTCCTACTTGACACTAATGTTCCTAAAAACTCCTAGCTTCTCTCTTAAACCTTCAAACCTGGATTTCTGCAACCCTTTAGTTAGAATATTTGCTACTTGATCTTTAGAGTTGCAACATATGAGCTAAATTTCACCTTCTTTCTCAGCTTCCCTTAGAAAATGATATTTAATTTTGATGTGTTTTGTAATTCTATGAAAGATAAGATTCTTTGCCATAGCCACGATTGATTTATTATCACAAACAATTTTAGCAGTTTGATTTTGATCAATTTTCAAATTAACCAACATCTTCCTTAGCCATATTGCTTGTTTCATAGCAGTTGCAGCAGCAATATACTCTGCTTCTGATGTGGATTCAGCTACCATATCTTGTTTCTTAGAGTTCCAACTCACCATTGCTAATCCAATGCTGAAACAAGAACCTAAGGTGCTTTCATATCATCACTTGAGCTTGCCCAATCATTATTGGTGAACCCCAACAGTTTCACTTCACAATTTCTTCTATAGAGGATTCTAAAATCAATTGTGCCCTGTAAATATCTTAAGACACTTTTTGCAACTTTGAAATCGTCCTCACTTGGAGCTTGCATGAACCTTGATAGCATACTTATTGCATGTATAACATCAAGCCTGTGGTATATAAATAAAGAAGATAGCCTATAAGGCTTCTATATATATTTGCATCAACCTTGCTTTCACCATTTCAATTGCTCAATTTTTCACTAGGAACTAGATGAGTGCTGACTTCTTTATAATTTCGCATTCCAAACTTTATCAAAACTTCATTCAAGTATTTCTTTTGGCAAAGAATTATACCATGTGCAGATTGAATGATCTCAATTCCCAAGAAATAAGACATTTTTCCTAAATCATTCATCTCAAACACATTTTTATTTCTTCTTTAAATTGATTCACCAATGCAAAGCTGCTTCTTCTAATCAGAATGTGATCTACATAAATAGAAACAATCAATAATTCACTATTTTTCTCTTTTAAATACAAATTAGACTCATTGCAACTCTTAATGAACCCCAACCTCCACTGATGCTCATCAACTCTACAATACCAGGCTCTAGGTGCATGTTTTAAGTTGTATAAGGCTTTCTTTAGCAAATGAACTTTCCCTTCATCTCCTTTTTCACAACTTCCTCTAGTTGCTCAACAAAGATTTTTTCTTTCGAATATCCATTTAAGAAAGCAAACTTAACATCATGTTGATAAACATCCGAAGATCTTTGAGCTGCAACCGAAATAAGCAATCTGATGGCGTTAAATCTTGCCATAAGTGCAAATGTCTTTATGAAATCCTATCCATACTGTTGAGAGTAACCTTCACAATAAGTCTTGCTTTGTACTTGTTGATTGAGCCATCAACATTCAATTTAAGTCTATAAACCCATTTAATCCCTATAACTTTCTTGTTGGTTGTCTATCAACAAGGCACTAGTATTATTTTGAAATCATTCTTATCTCCTCCTTCATTGTTGCTCTCCATTCTTGAGTTTTTTCAACTTCTTCACAACAGTCTGGTTCATTTACAGCTAAGTGACATCTATTGTATATGTTATTCAAGTTTCTTATTCCTATAATGGCTACTTCATCAACACCTTCTAAGCTATGGCCTTCAATTTCTTCATTTGCTTCTAATTCTTAAGTGAGATTCTCAACTGAAATCTATCTTGAGGAGACCATAATCGATTTCTCCCAATCCCAAGTGGCTTCCTCATCAAATTTGATATTTCTATTAACAACAATCTTTTCTAACTTTAAAATCCAAACTCTATAGCTTTTTGAGTGATTGTTGTAACCAACAAACACTCCGACCTCAACCTTCTTAACAAGTTTATCTCTTTTTACCTCAAGAAATTGGATATAACACAAACAACCAATGACCCTGAGATGCTTGCTTAAGGCTTAATTAACTAGAAACCACATCTCATGTGGAGTTTCTTCTTTTAAGGCTTCAATTGGCAGCCTATTAAGTAATTGAGGATGATGTGGCTTTTGCGAAGCATCTCATGGTTTTCTCAAGAGTTTCTTGAGCAAACTGAATCAAATGAGCTTGATTTATTTTAATCAATAAAATTTATTTTTCTCCAATCCCATTTTAATCCTCAAATTTGGTAAGATTTTGAAAATTTTTTTGAGTTGCACCCTATTTTACTAAATTAGGGAAAAACTTCTCAGATTAATTAATTCTTTGGAACTAATTAATCTGGTTTTAACTAGAGTGGATTCGGGAGTTGGGTACAGAAATGGGAAGGTGTTAGGCACCCATTCCGCTCGGTCTAAACTGGTCTCTTAATTGTCCGAATATTTATTATTTATTAATTGCGATATTAATCTAAACTGAGATGTAAAAATCATTTTATGCAATTTTGAAAATAATGTCATTCAAACATATCATTATCATTTACAACATTTATCAAGAACGAAAATGAAATATCCACAAAGAAAAGGGGAGGAGAAAAGAGTTACAAACCATCTCTTAAAATACATTTTATCCATTATCCTTACATATTCCCATTTTAATTAATAATACATCAATTATGCTAATAAAAATTATTACAATCCACATATAATAATCATACACTAGATGAAATTACATCTAACTTATTACAATTCAATCAGAATGAGAATTCTTTTGAATCCTCTACAAATTACGTAAATAATAATACAACTCCATTAAATAATAATTTACAAACCATATTTTGATAAATTATATCAAACTTAGAATATTAAATATACCAAATCAATAATTAAATTTCATACAAGCATTCACACAATATGATTTATGCAAACATTAATTGAAAATCATCAGGATTCAAATATTAGTTTAATAATTGATAGATAATCACAAAATAAACAATAAAGCATTAAAATAACTAAATAATAGAAAATTAATTGATGTCAATGAGGTTAGAGATGTTAGTGAGTTAGATAAATAATATATAATTATCATAGTATGAAGAATAAAAATTAAATGTGCAAAAAACAAATGCTAGAAAATAAAATATAATGATTTTAATGTTATTTCAAGCTCATGATCACAATGTTCACCTTGTTAGATGAACAAAATTCACAAATCCTTACAAGGAATATTCATCAAAATCGCCAACGTACTCATCCGGATCAAAAATGGATTTTCGATCTTTAGACTTTAACCCACTTTGATCTTATAATCTAGGTACGATTTGATGTTTTTAAATTATTTTTCTTTTGAAACTTATAGACTAACACCATTGGAAATGAATAGAGTCCCCCTCCAAGGTAAACGGAGTCTATAATCACCAAAAAATCGATGACGAACATGGGATAGAAACCTGGAGGTTTCTGGGTTGAACTGATGCAATTTTGTTGGAATTGGCACAAGGCAGTTGCCATTTGGCTTACGCCATATTCGACTTCCCTGCCAGTTTCTCTTCATTGGCGCCAGTTCAAGCCAAAAATCTACAGATTTCTGTAAAACTGAATTTTTGCAGGTTCCACTCGTAAATGACCCAATTTTAGTTAATTTTGGCTTTTGGGTTCATGATCTCACATGGGAGTGATTTTCATCTCATATCAGGGTAACTAGAGTTCATAAACATCAGAAGATTGAAAATGAAGAAAAATAAGAAATCTG
Organism: Jatropha multifida; assembly: GCA_948099535.1. NCBI lineage: Eukaryota > Viridiplantae > Streptophyta > Magnoliopsida > Malpighiales > Euphorbiaceae > Jatropha > Jatropha multifida. Next base: position 7,388 of record CANUEX010034900.1, read on the forward strand.
GAGATTTCTAGGCTTAACAGACACTAGTCAGTTGCAACTGGCGTGAGTCTATTGCATCTGCCTTGCACCAGATGCAACTTCCTTGTGTCAGTTGCGATTTCCTTGTGCCAAGTTGGCCCAGAAAGCTGCAGATTTCAAGAAAATCAAGTTTTTGTGGGTTCCTCTAACAAATAACTCAATTTTTAATGATTTAACACTAAGATGAAATAAAAATATTAAAGAGATGAAGTTCAGACTCTCAATTACCTAATTTCAAATATAAATGTTGATTTGGTTGATGTTTGGTGAAGAACACCTCGAGAACACTTTATCTCCTCTTGATGATTCGACTCTGTGTTGTTGATTAGCTATTTCTAGAAATGTTTATGTATCTATGACAAACTGACTTTGTAATGGTTACCTTATTTTGCTTATGATCTAACAAAATGCTTAAGATTTTTGGTGATTTCGTGTATCTATGACAAACTAATTTCGTGTGTTTTTTTGTTTGTTTATTTTTGTTTTGATTTTGATTTTGTATTTGTTGGGTTTGTGTTTTATTTTCCTCTAAAATCCTTGATCACAAAAAATTCTTCCTTAACCCTAAGCTTAAGTTAGTATTTATAGGCAAATGGGTAAAAATGACAATATTCACTGCCTATGTGACATGTGGGCCCCACAAACGACTTGATTTTTGATTTTTCATGAAATCGGTTCATATGGTACATGTATCAACGTAAGTCATGAAAATTTATCTCAACTGACCCCGGGATTCATTTTTGAGCCCTGTTTTGGCACAAACCCCAAAAAAGTGAAAACGATCTAATGGATTTAGTTTCTTATCCTAAGATACCTAGTTCAATAATCGAATCAATGAGACATTTTGAACTCATTTTATTATGAGAAATGACATCACCACTGATGGGTCTCTAAGAATCACTAATGGGCTGCGTAAGTGGGCCCCATTAGGGTCATTGTGGGCCCCACCGACAAACCAACCTAATTTTCATGAAATTGGTCCAAGTGATGCACAAAGTGTCGTCAGACACTAAGGCACATCTTGGGCAAACCCGAGATGCGCTTATGGCCCTGTTTTGCCAAAAATGTGAAAGAAGTGTTAAGGGTTGTATTTCCTAGACTTGGTTCATCACTTTTGGATCAAGTTCCTCGAATGCTTTAACCCCTTCTTTAGCAATACAAATTAACATCACTGAGTCTATTTTTGGGCAAAAATTTTACATCTATAGTAATACACTGAAGTATTTATAGATTCTACCCAGAACTTCCATAAAAGTTTCTTTTCAAACAACAAACACCTCGCCTTATTCATGACTAACCTATTCTTTCTTTACATACTCCATTCTGCTTTGGAGTGTAAGCAATTATTAATTGATGAAGAATGCCAGCCATTTGAAGAAAATTCTCAAATTCATGTAAAGTGGATCCCATTATCTGACCTTAACATTTTGATTTTCTTATTACTTTGATTCTCCACCATAGATTTAAATTTTTAAAAGCAAGAAAACACTTCAAATTTCAATTTTAAAAAGAACACCCAACACATTTACTATAGTCTCAATAAACAAAAAGAGATACTTGCTTCCACTAAGAGAGAATGTCTTCATGGGGCCACAAACATCAATGTACAAGCTGAAGTTTCTCAAATTCTCTCAAGCTTGATTTGTAGGGAATGCCAAGCTACTTTGCTTCCCTTTTTGACAAATTGTACATGCATTAGCATATTCGTACACAGTAAGCATGTCATTCACCAAACCTTTGCTATGCATATGTTTTAATGAAGGATGATTAAAGTGGCCAAATCTTTTACGCCATAATAAGACTCATCTAAAATAGAAGCAAGAGCAAGCTTTTTGATTTTCTTCCAATTCACATGAAAACTTCTATCAATCATGTAACTGACAGCAATTTTGCACCAAATTTGTCAAACACATCACACTTCTTATCTTAAAAATGCAAATTATATTGTTATTCAAGTAATTGACCAACATGAAGGAGATTTTGACTTATTCTAGGAACATATAGCACATCTAAAATTGTTTGTATACTTAAAAAGTCTCAATAATAACATCTCCTTTTCCTTTCACTTCTATGTAGCTGCCATCACCTATTCTCACGCTTGATAAATAGCTTTTGTCTAAGGTTATGAACAATGTTGCATTTGAATTCATGTGATGGGCGCACCCACCATCAATCAACCAAGTTTTTAGATTTTGTGTTTCATAGCTGCCTTCAATTTTGATGGCTATAAAACCACTTTCCTCCTTCATTTCAGATGCTTTAACAACTTGAGCTTGTTGAGATTGTTAGTCATTTTTGGCTTCGCAAACTTTTTCAACATGGCCAAACTGCTTGCATGACTTGCATTGCACTCCAGGTCTATACCAATAGTAATGTTTAGCATGTCCCTTTTTATTGCTATCTGAACCATAGCTGATTCTTCCATTTTCTACTTTTGGTTTTAATTCTTTAATAATCTCCCTTCTCTTTTTCCTTTCTATCACCAGCAGGCTTCTTTCATCTTCCAATTGACAAAAATTTATTTTTTGATGAGCAAATAATGCACTTTCACTGGAATCGTCGAGTCCATAAGCTTTCTCTTCTCTATAGCTTGTAAAGAATTCACCTACTTGGCCAAAAACATATGAGATAAGTCTTTTGAGTCCTCTAAAGAGGAGATTTTTTACTTAAATTTTTCTAGCAAACTTCACTAAAACATTTTCAACCACCCTCTTCTCTAGTAGATCTTCCCTAAGAAACTTGATTTGATTTACTATTTTCAAGAGTTTATCAGCATACTCTTTTACAGACTCATTTTCCTTCATTTTCAGCAGCTCATATTCTCTTCTCGAGTTCAAAACTTGCATATGCTTGGTTTTTTCACTCCACTGGAACTTTTCTTTCAACCTATCCCATGCTTCCTCGCTAGTTTCACAAGCCATAATTCTTATGAAAATTGTTTCTGTCATAGTAGTATGAATGGGAGCAAGGACTTATACTTTTTAGCACTTTCTTCTGAATGGTGCTTCATTTCAGTCATAGTGGGATTGGCTCTAACACCCACCGCCCAATCTCGAAGGACCAGATGACGAATGCCATATTCGGTGCCGAAGCACCATCTTATCTTACTAAATAATTTTATATCATATATTAGAAGTGGCTAAGTTTTCATAAGGAGGCAAACATTTGTTTTTAAAATAAGGTTTAAGGAAATTCCTCCAAAAAATTCGCAAGAGTTTTCCCTAAAAATCAACTCACCACATAAAGAAAACAGATACATTTCCAATATTTATATACATCTCCAAATCCCCAATACTCTAATTCAATACAACAAATCACAAGCACTTCAAAATACTCATCAATTCACTTAGGTCTATCATATTATTTTACCATTCATTCAGTGAAATATTCATTAATAATCGTACACCATAAATTCACAAAAGACAATATTACTTAATTAATCACATATCTCATCAAATACAAATTCAATATTTACAAGCTCAATCTTTTTACAATATTTATATACATGTCATAATTACATCTCAAAATATATCCTACCCTAAACACAGTATCTTCTCTGATGCTACACCTTCGGTCTTCAGGTAGCATCCACCACTCACAACCTACGCATGATGAAAATCAATGCGCTGAGTGGAAGACTCAGTGGTGCTAAATAAAATACTTGAACATATTTCATATAAAATGCTTAGAAATAAATCATAAAATTTCAATTATATTAAAAGTACTTAAAACATAAGTCATATGTAAACTTAACCATAAGTTAACAAAATCATAAATATATATAAAGTATTCATTTAAAATACGCTTCCATACTTTTAGTTAAAACATAACAAAAGTATTTTTAACATCTAAAACATAAGTTTCGTTACTTTCATTATATCTTGGGGCTCAAACATACCAGAAGAAACAATAACAGATTTGATTCCGTATCGTAACATATTTGGCCTTAGGCCGCCAACCATAACACAAAGGCATTAAAGCCTACTTATACATAATAAGCGCGTTCGCTTAAACATAAGGGTTGATAGCCCTAGCATATAATCATAGCTCATATCATATCTTAATGGCATTAAAGCCAAGCATGTTCATCTTACATAAATGAATCATATCATATCACATTTCAACCAAGTAGATAAGAGCCCAAATCATATTATTTCTTCATAAAACATCGTATTTCTTAACAAAATTTTCATAACTTAATTGTTTTTACTTCAAATTTTCTTAACTTACAACTTGTAAAAGTCCATCAAACCCACTTATATTTCAAACAAAAATCACACTTTCATAATTCGTATATTCATATAGCTTAAAATACTTAAAACCCATCATTTAGAAAAGCAAAAACATGCCTTACCACCTTAGGGTGGTTCGGCCTCTTTAAGTCATCAAAAGGGGAAAGAAATCCTTTCCTTAAAACACCATAATCCAAGCTAGAAAATACTTAAACAAAACATTAAAACTTTCACTTAAAAACATTTAGTCTTAAAACTCATCTTTTCACTTTCAAATCCTCCTTTAAGTTTTGGCTAAACTCTTAAACATTAAAATACAAAAAGAGGTTTTAACCAACATTACTTTGCTTATTAACAAACTCATTTAAGTGAAAATAAAACTTAAAAATCAAAGGAAACATAGTGTCCTTCACCTATCAAGGTTCGACCACTCTTGTAAATAGAAGGGGAAATGCTTTCTTTTCAAAATAAATACACTTATTTAAAGAAAAACCATTCAAAGACACATTAATCATCAAAGAAAATAAAAGCAAGAAACTAATCAAAAGGGCCTTCCTCTTAGAGAGGTTCGGCCAAGCTTAGGTGAAGGGGAAGGAGGTGTTTCACTTCCTTTTCAAGCATTCTATCATGCTTAAGAGTCATGGAAAATCAAGTTAAAACAATCAAATAACCATTTCCCCAGCACAATTCACAATTTCTCAAAATTCATTCAAAAACCTAAAAATTGAAACTTGAAGAAAATGAAAGGGGAAATAAAATAATAATGCACTAACCTTATAAACAAGCTTGAAGGAGTTTAGAAAGCCTTAATCTTTGGCTTTTTCTTTCCCTTTGGTAGAGGGTTCTCCAACCTCAAGTAAGAAAAATTCACATTAAAATCAAAAATTGACACAAGAAATAGATGGAGCATGATTTAATGCATCAATTACAAGTCTAAACCTTGAATTCTACTTATTAATTCACAAATTCACAAATTCACAACTTACTTGTTCTTGGTAGAGACTCAAATTGCTTAACTTAAAACTTCAAATTCTTACTCCTAAGCTTGAGTCTTAGTGTTTTTTTGCTATTTCAAGGCTTAAACTAGGTGATTTGGTGAAGTTTAGAAGTAGAGAAATGAGAGAAAATGGAAGAAAGAAGAGAGAGAGAAGTTGGCGTGCAGAAGAGAGGAAGAAGATGATGGAATAGTGTTGATGAGTTGTCATTTTTAAGTAGAAAAAGTCAAACTTGACTACTTAAGTTTATGTCAAATATATAGCTATGATCAAGTCAAAATATATCCAATGGCTCTAAATATTCATCAAATAATTCTTCTCTAATTATTATTTAACTCCACCAATTTATTAAATTAATTTCATAAAAATAATTCCTCAATTATTCCTTAACATACTATACTAGAAAGCACTATTCATTAAATGCCTTAATTCTCCAAAAATATTCATGAAGTACTTTATACCTATCTAAATCATGTAAACATGCTCCAAAAATATTAAATGAACATTAGACATGTATAGTAATTTTTCCGGATCAAAATAATACCAAGTCTCGGACCGATGGTACTATTTACAGACCGGTAAATCACTATTACCGACATTGCAAAAGACACTGAAAAACGGACTGTTACACTCTTAATGATGGAGTATCATTTCTTGTCTCCTCTACTTGCTAGAGATTAGGTCTCTCCAGTAGGTCATCATTTTTATAGCCCAAAGTTGATAATTTTGACCATCACACACTGGTGGTGGACCAGTTCCAAAACTATTTGAAGCCATAATAAGGTTGAAACATGTTTGGTTTATGAAAAGAAACCTGATTGATTTTCTCTCCTTTATTTTTCACTACTCAGGCCTTTCAAAGATTAGAGATAGCTCTAATACCACTTGTTGGAGTGTGAGAACAACACACACTTGAAACTGAATAAAGAGGAGGTGTATTTCATATTCATTGATCAACTTATATATATATCAGTTACAAAAAAGCTTTCTTTTACTGTTAATACCTAACTTCCTTAATTTAACGAACACGTCTCCATAAGTTAATGCTTAAAGCATTATACACCATTAACTTAGGAACCTCTAGATTTTTCAGTCAAAATGCAGATTTGAGAATAACAAGAAAAGCTAATAAAAAATATCAACTAATGTGACAGCAATAGTGTCACAGTAGTACACTCTTTCAGTGATGCAAATCTGGAAACTCAGCCCCCTACGAATTGATACAAATTTATTTATTGATGATGATTTTTTTTTTTCACTAGTTTAAGGCCATTCTGACAAGTTTTGAGGATGCCTAGCTCTAGATATTTGCAGCAGTTGCTTGGGTACTTTGGAAGGTACGTAACTTGCTCAAGTTTCAGAGCCAATAAATGTTGGTTCCTCAATTTTTGCAAATGGACCTGGCTGTGCTCCTTGAATTTCAGTCAACCTACCAACTGAGCTCTACTTCCAGTATTGTTAAATAATCCAGCTAGCTCCAGTCAATGATAAGTGGAAGTCCCCTCCTGCTGGCGTGGTTAAGTTGAATATAGATGCATCAACTTCAAACACGATGGGGAGTGGGTGAGTGGGGTTTTGTGATCAGAAATGAAAAGGTTGAGGTTATGGGAGTTGAGTGTCGAGCTAGTCTTTTGCAGGTACCTGCTGAACATGCTGAGGTTGCAGCAACTTACTTTGGTCTGTTGAAGGCGTTGGAGATGGGCTGTACTCATATTATTTTGGATTTTGATTCTTTAATCATGATGCAGCACCTCATCGTAAGTCCTTCCCTGACAATGAGCTTGGTACTAGATTGCTTGAGCTTGAGTTTGTCTCTAGAAGCTTTGTTTCTTTTTCTTGCTTTTCATATTAAAAGAGTCCTTAATGCTGTAGCCCGTGCTCTGAGTAAATTAGCTTTTGCTTTTTCTTTAGATCAGGTTTAGATCGAGGAGGTTCCACATCTTGTTTCAGTTCCTTAATACAATAAATTTTTTCCCCTAAAAAAAAATAAAAGTAAAAAGGGAAACAATGGAATGTTCTAAAATATACTCTTTTTTTTTAGTCATGGCGAAATAAAATATTTTAATTTAAAAAATATAAATAATATTTGATTGATCCTAATATTTGATATTTAATTTATCTAATAAAACAATTAATATTATGATTTGTTTTAAATTATTAATGTAATTAGTATGATTTATCTAAAAATCAATGGTTATGATTAGCATAATAATAAATCGAAAACTAAAACTAATGTTAATATTAATGTTTAGAAATAAACATAATTACATATTTTCTTTTTCGAAAAGATAATTATATATATGTATAATTGACTTGAAGAGTCATAGTGATATTATAAGTCTATCTAAAAAAATAATCATATCTGAGATTTGTTGTTTAATCATTTTATTAGTTCTCCAAATTTCATTTCAAGCCATAAATTTTATATATTTTTTCTTTGAAATTTTTATATATTAGTTCCATCATAATATTTAGTCTTTCCATCTGATTTTAGCCAATTTCGCCATTAAATCATGAAAAGATGAAAATATATCATTATCCTTCTCTCACATTTTCGCTTTATATCAAACCATCCGATTCTTCATTGTCTTCGTTACCAAATCCACCATTAAACTTCATCATAACAATTTTAATACAAAACCACCAGCAAAATATTCAAAATCAAAATAAAAAATTAAGGAAATATTCAATCAAGGACAGAAAAAATCAAAATCAAAAAAGAAAACAAAGATATGAAATAATACAACAAACTTTCATCCAAAAAAATATCTATAATTACCTACTTCTTCAAGATCCCTCTCTCTCTCTCTCTCTCTCTCGTTTGAATACTAGAATTCTACATCGAGTTTTAAGGAATTTGTGGGATATTTTCTTATAGATTTTGATTGACTTTGATGAAATTACAATAATTTTTATATATCCAATTAAAACTAATTTTAAGACTTAATTAAATAAATTTAAAGGCCTGTAATGACCAATGTCACCAGCGGCCATTCTGTGCTCTTAGAACAATTGTGATATGGTAGGAAGACTAGGGACTTCTTATCCGTTGACTGAACAATAGTCATCTCGTCAGAAAATTGCAAGTATATATATAAAAACCAAGATATGGATTATCCCCTATTCAAATATATCTCTCTATACAAAGCGCCTCTATTTATAGCTCTTGATCATAAATATATATTTGTAAGTTACAAACATAAATAGGATAATTAGGATTCAAAACTATACATTTTAAGTATTTCAAAAGTTACTGAAATTTATGATATCGGATTATAAAATAAATTTTGGGAGTTCTGGATGTCCACATAAATAAATTTTTTATAGCACTCCCCCTTATACACATTCTAAGCCAAAGTGCTTAATGCTTGACTTGATTGGATCTTAGAATATGACAAGTTATGTTGAAATATTGATGCAGCGGCTTAAAGTGAAGACCTATGAGCCTCTACTTGTGGCATGCAAGAGTCTTGCTCAAATCAAAGACCCAGAGAAAAAAAATATTTTCTTTGCTTGGCTAACCAATGTAGTGGCGTAGTGTATAAGTGCTTAATGGTAAAAGAAATATGATATGTCACATCAGCGTTTGTAAAACTCTTATCAAACTAGACTCCAAGGTAGAGTCCAATTGTATGTATAATTTGATAATAAATCTAAGTTTAAATCCGCCTCTCCCAATTCCTAAAAAAGACAAAAAAAACTCTTACCAAGCTCTATGCCAACACTTTAATCCATATATATATATAATATATATATATATAGTACAAGAACGAATAGCGAGGGAACTTTGGGTTCTTGAAATACCCCCCCAATAAATTTATGGATTAAAAAAGATATCATTAAGAACTTTAATTTTATATTAATCGAAAAATAAAGTTTAATTTTGATTGATTATATTAATCTTTTGACTAAATCTAAATTCTATTAGGAATTTTAATTTAATTTTAAATAGAAAATTATTATTATTATTTAGCTAAAAAATAAAATTTAATTTTATTGATTGAAATTTTTTTTTTAAAATAAAATATAATTTTGATTGGTTATGTTAATTTTCTGTTTGAATTTAAATTGTATTAGAAAGTTTAATCAATAAAAAATTATTATTATTATTTAACTAAAAATAAAATAAATTATTATTATTATTGAAAAACTTTAATTGTTAACAAACGTCCACAATTTCTCTTGTAATTTGGCTATGGGGGTTTTTCCATTGTACAGAACCACAACATATTTTTATAAATCGGACGTTTTAGCTATATAGTACAGTATTATTAGTTAATATTATCTATGCAGTAAAATCTCATTGACTATCAAGAAATTATTGATTTTGACTATTAATAATTATTACATCAAGCTTTTATTAATTAAAATTATTAAAATTTACAATCATCATTTTTTTTTTTTCGGTAAGTATAATTTCATTATATGAATTAATATCATAATTTCTACCATTTAGTGTTATATGTATTATTAATCATGCATTAATTTTATGTTTTTTATTTATAAATTAATAGAATAATATTTCTAACAGGTTAATATTATAATGAGTTAATATTTTTAATTGAATTTTTATTTGTCTTTATTTTTTTAATATTTTTTATATATTCCCAATTGGTCGATTTTTATACTTACATAATTTAACTCGAATTCATTATCTAATTTTTTATCCGTACCAATCATTCAATCAAGCCTATCTATAACATACATTAGAGGGGAATAAAAGTTGATAAAGATAGCTTTAAGACCGTTTAATTTTCATTGGTTGAAAAAGTAAATGGTAACTTAATTGGATTGGTTATATCAGTTTTTATCTAAATCTAAATTATTTTGGCTAATAAAATTAATATTAAATTTTGCAAATTGATTGTGTTGTAAGAAAATTACTTTAATTAAAATTTATTGGACAAAATATTATCTATAATACATAATTTATATGTATATTATATATAATTATAATAAATGTTGCAACTCATATTTTTTTAAAAGGAATAATCATCATTTATTTTCGATGGGAGAAATAATTCAACAAACATCCAGAGATATCATCCTAAACGAAATTACCAGCAAAATGAATGGAAGCTCTAACAAGGAGATGAGCCTCTTAATCCACTTGACTCTAATATCAAGTCTACAAGCGAGAATAGATTTATAGTCTGAAACAATCAAACCTAATTCAGAAATGTCTAAACTAGAATAATAAATCGTAGAAATTAAAACTTGATAATCAGAAAAAATGCAGCCAGCTGAACGAAAATTGTTTTGAGTAAAAAACAAACACTATCTTAGAGCAAGTGCTTCCGCAACAGCAGGGTCGGAACCACCCTCCTAAAAGCCAGATATTACATGTTGAAAGTTATCCTCTAAATCTTCAAAGACCACCCTATAGCCAATAACGTTGGAACTTATATAAAGAACTATATATATATATATATTATAACGATTAGATTGCACGTTGATAAAAACTAGTTATAAAAAAGAAGCAAAACCCAAGTGATTCAGTAGCTCCTTAAATGGTGTAAAGCAACTCGAGAGAATCAAACCTATTACTATTCTCCTGCTAAAGCTGAAATACCAATTGTTCTAAGGAATAAATAGCTTTCGTAGATGCTTTATTATCAAAGAATAAATGCTCTACGTGTTTGTTGAATATAATATACTTTCTTTTTTCCCTTTGCGAATCTCCAAATCCAACCATGATTATGTTATTTTAACAAAAAAAACATCAAATGAGCAAATACCTTATCTTTATCGAAACCAAGAAATGAGCATAGTATAATGTACAAAACCTGACCGGTTTTTATCGGCACAGGACACATTTGTAAAAAACTAAATGAATTAAAAAAGAATCAAACCGATTCAGTGATATTTTTTTCATAATTTGTTCTGTTTCAATTTTAATAAAGACAAATGGAAATTCTTTTGGTCCAATTCGATTTTTGTTAAACTCAAAAAATAAGCTCAAATGTCCTTGAAATAATTAAAAACAAACAAATCGAGTTGTATTGAACCTGCTCAATTCAGTTTGATTTTGGGCAATACTCGATTTTGGTTTGATTTCCATGTAAAAAACAAAATTTTTTATTCAGTTTGCACTAATTTAGTTTGATTTGCATTGAACCGATTGAATTCAGACCTTAAATTATTATAATTTACTTGTATAGCAAAAGGAAAAAAAAATTCAAATAAGGATAAATTTCGAAAACTATAAAAGCAGAAATTATTCTTATAAGGATAAATTTGAAAAAACTATAAAAAAAATGGGTTATTCTTATAATTATGTGAAATTAATACTATTATATTCACCTTTAATAATGCTATAAAAACATTATTGGCATGTGTAGAGGAGAAAATAATGACCATAAAAGGATGGGGACAGGGTGGTCACAAGATGAGTCACAAAAAACAAGTGAAGAAGCAATCCACAGGCAGCCAACTGAGTCCAGAACAGAGGCGAAAGCACCACAACAACAAGTGAAGCCCCAACCAAAACCAGAGCTAAAGCTTCCTTATAACTATGAATCTATACTAAGAGAAGCTGACTCAGTGATTGACAAGTCTTCGCCAGATAAGCTTTATGATCAACTCTGTAATGGAGTTTTCTTGAACCAAAAGAAAAAGGCAAATAACACTCTTTTGTCCAATTTCATGGGTTTAATGATTTATGCATTTTCATGATATTTAACAATTTATTTTCATTGCAGAAATATTGGGTTGAAAAGAAGTCCAACAGTAACTGCTTCTTCTTATTTGCTAGGGCTCTATCAATCACCTGGGCTGAAGATGATCGTTTCTGGCACTACGAGACAAGGTAACAATAGTATTTTTCCTCTATAATTTTTTTTTTCAATAATAATAATAATAATAGAATTATAGTAAAAACTAAAGTTGTCTTTTTGGACAGTGATGTGTTTGTGGAAGTGGCTGAACTATTAAACGTTTGTTGGCTGGAAATACATGGAAGATTTGACACAACAAAGCTCTCCCCAAATAATGTCTATGAAGTTGCATTTGTGATAATGCTGAAGGACACTGCTTATGGATGGGAAGTTCCTGTAAACATCAGGATGACTCTTCCAAATGGAATCAAGCAAGAACACAAACAAAACTTAGCCACGAAGCCTAGAGGACAATGGATTGAAATCCCGGTGGGCAAGTTCATCACTTCACCCGAAAACTTCGGGGAGATCGAAATTTATTTATATGAATATGAGGGTGGGAAATGGAAGAAAGGGCTTGTTGTTAAAGGTATTATCATTCGACCAAAAACTTAGGAATCGTTTTTGTTTTCTCTTGGAAAGAGGTTGATGAAATAACAAAGTGTCAAAACAGATACTTGCTATCGAAATGTTTTGTTTGCCACATTATATGTTAGTAATTGTCAACATTGCACGAATTCAACCATAGCAATTAAATCTGGCCGACCCGGCAGGTGAATCTGAAAAAACCAACTTCAAAACTGGACCGATTTTTCTTTTTAACTATTCAAGAAAAAAAATTGAATTGAAGTGATTGATCCGTGATTAAACTAATCACCCTGTACAAACTGACTGATCCAAACCAGCTTTTTAATATTTTAATTATTTTTCACTGTATTGTAATTAAGCATCACCTACAACCCCTGCAACCCCAAGTGGCTCGATTCCACAAATGGCATAGGACAATGAATTGCTTTTTCAAACTAATCATATTTTTATTGGTATTTTAAATTATAATTATTTAATTAATATATATTATTAATATTTTTATTACCCATTAATTGGACCATTGACCCATTGGTTAAACTAATTGATACACAAAAAATCTACCTGGTACTCACCAAACAGTATTATTGGCCAGATCAAGAGTCGAACAGTGAGAGTAACATTTGGACTCAAACAATGTAACACCCGAACATTGTTATGACCGGACAATATTTAAATCTTGTAACGCTCAATAAATATTTGGTCAAAAGAGACCATTAAAAGTCATTAAAGGCTAAGAATGAGAGAATATTAACTGACATTTATGATTAGATTTTACCTATAACAGTTACGGTTACGATTGAAATTGTACTGTATAAAGGTAATGTAATAGGAAACAAGACACATATATTCTTTATTCTATACATTGAAAGCCTATTAAAAATTGCAATCATCACTAATCAACCATCTATTTAGTTCTTTTGCCGGGTCAATATCCGGACTGAGTTTAATAACACTGAATTAAACACATTATTACATGATTATTCAAAGGCAATGAAACAAATACAGTATTAAATTTTATGTTTCCTGTCATCATCAGCATTTCATTATTCTGATATTCTCCACTATAAAGCACTACAGAAGCCAATACCACCCTCTTTATTCCCTCATCTTCGCTTCCCAGATTCTTCAGCGTTCCTGACCATAGAAAAGGACTTCCATCAATGACTCAAAATAAAAAATTTAGTCTTAAATAAATATTTTTTCTAGTTTTAGAAAAGGGGCTTTTTCCCTTTTCTTCACGCGGCTTATAAGGTATCATGAAACATCAAATTTCTTCGATTTGTATTTTATTTTTCCAATCTGATAATTTATTTTTTGACTCATCAACCTAACAGCAAAAATCAATAAAATGGAGCCAAATAATGTGTATCCAATATAGGGTAAAGCCATTGAAAATAAAGAATGAACGCCAATTAATTCACAAAGGGCGCAGAAGGGTTGCAAGCTAGTCAGGTAGCTAACCGGTTAGAATTAACCTTTTAATGGCTGCTCATATCACACATTTTCACACTGAGTTTTTATCTCTTATCAAATTCACCTCTACCCTTTCAACTTTCTAATATGGTGTCAGAGTAGGTTTGCCTAGTTTCAGTTATTTCTGATGTCACCGCTGCGTTTCAATTTTGGCTCTTGTCTGGATGTCCAATCCCAGCGAGGCCCATTCAATTTCTGGCTCTCGTCTGAATATCCAGTCCCAGCAAAGCTCATTCCATTTCAAGGGTGAAAAACCCAATTCAATTTCAAGGAAGTCCAGTCCCATGAATAAAAAGGTGGCAAGCTAGCTAGCTAATTGGTTAGTACTAATATTTTAGCATTAGTTAGCCCAAACCCAAGTAAGTCCATATCACACATTTTCACATTATGGGTTCTCAACTCTTATCCAATTTACTTCTATCCTTTCAACTTTCTAATAGGATATAAGATGTAGAGGGAAAAGAAACACAATGTACATTTATAATGCCAGATAATTTAATTTTACCTACAAAGGAAATCAGATGGTAACTGAACTATTACCTAGATTCATATGCGGTAAAAAACTTAAATTCACCTCAATGAAACTAATTTAAATTTTTACTTAGCTTAGAAGAGCTCCTTTTGTGTTATCAAAGCCTACCAGATAAACCCAAATAATACAAGTTTTTTCTATCTATTACTTTATCAAAATACATGAAGCCCACATAGAGCACTCGAGAAAACTTATGGTTTTTGTCTTGTTAAGGACTAATTGTAAATAGAGTTCTATTATGAGCTAAATTCCTAATAGGTTTATAGTACCTTGTATATGTATATATATATATATATATATATGACCTTATTGATGAAATAAATGAACAATAATATTTTTCCACATTAAACTACATGATATCAAAGCCTTTGGCTCGTCAAAAAAAGAAAAAAAAAAAAGAATACAGATTCTGCATCAGCTGGTGACTGCCAGAGGTCTCCCACCTAGGCAGCTATTTTCGTCTCACCGCCACCCAAGGAAGAAGGATAGGCCACCAATCGGCTCTGCCCCAAACTTCAATCACCGGAACCCTCACGAGTGGGCCTCACGTGCCACCTGTAGTTTTTCGCCTTTCTTCATGCACAGGCACGTGAGGGCACGTCCGGCTATCTCTTGTTACCAGCTCTGAGTTTCCAGTGTCGATTCTACCAATATAGTGCAACCCAGTGTGTTGCGTCGGCCCTCTTTGACTTTGAGTTTTTTCGCGCTGCACCTTTGTTGTTGCTATGCGAGTACGGTCTGAATTTCTGCATTATTATCTGCTGCTGTCTCTTTGTTATTCAGCTATCAGGTTACCGAGAATAGTAGTTTTCCTTTGATATGCTACATTTGTTTTGAGCTTTTGGTCACAAATCATGACTACTCCACTAGAGACTTCCGAATCAAAATCTATCATTACTGATGTGGTGCTATTATTGAATAAAATAACGGAACACAAACTTAATGGCTCCAATTTTCTGATATGGAGTAAAACAATTCGTATATATCTTCGTAGTTTAGATAAAGATGACAACTTGACCAATGATCCACCTGAAGGAGCTACTAAGCAAATCTGGCTTAGGGAGGATGCGCAATTATTTTTACAGCTTTGGAATTCCATTGACAATGAGGTAATTGGTTTAATTAATCATTGTGAATTTGTTAAGGAGCTGATGGATTATCTTAAATTTTTATACTTGGGAAAAGATAATCTGTCTCGTATGTATGAAGTATGCAAAAGATTTTATCGGGCCGACTAGCAAGACAAGCCCCTTACAACTTATTTCATAGAATTTAAGATGATTTATGAGGAGCTTAATGTTTTATTACCTTTTAGCCCCGATGTTAAGGTTCAACAAATTCAACGAGAACTGTTGTGATATATTGCTGTATGTATGAGTAGTATAGTTTAGGTGTAAAGGGTAACTTAGGTATTTTGGAAATAGCTTACATCTATAAATAAGAGTGAATTGTATCTCATTTCTTAAGAAAGAAGCAATAAGAGCTCCCACATTACACATAAAATCAACAAGAACAAATAGTTGTGATGAGTTTTCTTACAGGTCTTGCTCCGATCTTTGAAACTGCCAAATCACAGGTTCTTTTAAGCAATGACATTACGTCCCTTCAGGAAACTTTCACTAGATTACTACACACTGAAGGATCTCATACCCCTCCCCTTCTGAAAATAGTGCCCTTGTAAGTCGTAATCCTATAGTTAGCCAACTAGAAAACAGAAGAAGAGGAAATAATCGTAATAATGGATCACTTAATCGGGAGGCGAGTATTATTGTTTGCCATTATTGCCATGAACCGGGTCACACTAAACGGTATTGCATGAAACTGATAAATAAGCCGCCAAGGGCAAATATGGTCACTCAAGATTCTGCGATTGTTTCTTCTGACAACACTATAACCATTTCTGCTACGGAGTATGTTGAACTCTCTAGATACCGTTCCTCTAAGTCTGTTGATTCCTCAATTGTTGTTGCTGCTAATTCAGGTACCCCTAATACATGTCTTATGTCTACCTCTTCAAAATGGGCCATTGATTATGGTTGCACAAATCACATGACAGGTAACCCTAGTCTCTTATCCTCATTAAAAGAACCTAAACCATCTAATTGTCATGTTACTCTAGCTGATGGATCCACATTTTCTATCAAGTATATTGGCACCGCTAACCCCATCCCATCTCTCCCATTGTCTTCTGTTTTTTATTTGCCTTGTTTTTTGTTTAACCTGTTGTCTGTTAGCAAAATCTCTTATATATTTAACTGTTGTGTTAAATTTTATCCTACTTATTATGTGTTTCAGGATCTTTTGACGAAGTGGATTATTGTTAGAGGATGTGAGTCTGGTGGCCTTTATCTTCTAGATGAACAAGTTTCATTATTTCTTGCTTGCGTTGGTGCTCTATCTCCTCTTAAAGTTCATCGTCGTTAGGGCCATCCTTCATTGTCTACTTTAAAAAAGTTGTGTTCGCAGTTTCAGTCTTTATCAATTTTAGAATGTGAATCTTGTCAATTTGTCAAACATCATTGTTTACCTTTAGTTCCTCGAGTCAATAAACGAGTTTCATCTCCTTTTGAGTTAGTTCATTCTGATGTTTGGTGTCCATGTCTTGTCATTTCTCAAACTGAATTTAAGTATTTTGTTACTTTTATGGATGATTATTCTCGTGTTACTTGGTTATTTTTAATGAAGACTCGTTCTGAGATATTGTCTATTTTTTGTTCTTTCTGTGCTGAGATTAAAACTCAATTTAATACATCTGTTCGTATACTGCAAAGTGATAATGCTAAAGAATATCTATCTAATTCCCTCCAATCTTACATGTCACAAAACATTATTCTCCACCAAACATCTTGTGTTGATACTCCTCAAAATGGGGTTGTCGAAAGAAAAAATAGACATCTTCTTAAGGTTGCTAGGGCACTTCAATTTCAAATGAAAGTCCCTAAACATTTTTGGGCTGATGCTGTTTCTACTGCATGTTTTTCAATCAATTGCATGCTTTCTTCTGTGCTTAATGGTGAAATTTCTTATAATGTATCTTTTCCTTCTAAGCTTCTATTCCCCATTGAACCTTGTATTTTTGGTTGTACTTGTTTTCTTCGTGATGTTCGTCCACAGGTTTCCAAATTAGATCCAAAGTCCCTTCGTTGCGTTTTTCTTAGATGTCACATTCTTTGAGACTACTCCATCTTTTCCTTCTTCTCTATATAACTGTGAGGGGGAGGATAATGAACTTTTAGTCAACATTATCCAACACCTTCCTCACTCTCCTGCTCCCACTCCTGCTAATACTCCTAATCCTTATCCTCCTCCTACTAATACTCCTGATCTTCAACTTGCCCCTGCACCAGCATCTGCTCTCCCTCGTTTTGAACAAGTTTATTCTAGAAGACCAAGGACTCTTGATGCACTTCCACCTGCCGCTTCAACAAAAGATCCGGTTCTCTCTACTAAACTTGAGACTGTGCTATCCACTCCTCAGTCAAACCTTGACCTTCCCATTGCTCTTCGAAAAGGTAAATGCACGTGTACCTATCCTATTTCTTCTTTTGTCCGTTATGATCATATTTTTGCTTCATCTCATTGTTTTGTAAGTAACCTAGACTCTTTCTATCCCTTAAAACTGTTGTTCAAGCTTTATCCCATCTTGGTTGATGTGCAGCAATGAAAGAGGAGATGACTACCTTAGATACTAATGGTACTTGAGATCTTGTGCCTCTCCCGACAGGTAAGAAAGCTATTAGTTGTAAGTAGGTTTTCACCATTAAAGTGAATCCTGATAGGTCCATTGCTCGTCTCAAGGCTCACTTAGTTGGTAAGGACTATTTTCAAGTTTATGGCCTTGATTACCCTGACACTTTTTCTCCTATTGCCAAGTTGTGTTTTGTTCGTTTATTTATTTCTTTAGTAGCTACTTTTGCTTGGCCTTTACATCAATTGGATGTTAAGAATGCTTTTCTTCATGTGGATCTTCAAAAGGAAGTTTAGATGGAGTAATTGCCAGACTTTATTGCTAGGGAGAGTCGGGTAAAGTGTGTAAACTTCGCAAATCTCTTTATGGCTAAAACAGAGTCCTCGAGCTTGGTTTGATAGATTTTGTGATGTTTTACACCAATTTAGCATGCAGAAGAGTACTTCTGATCATTCTTTGTTTTTCAAAAGTACTAAAACTGGTTTGATTCTACTTGTGGTTTATTTTGATGACATTGTTATTACAGAGAGTGATTCAGTTGACATTACATCATTCAAGTCATTTCTCCAGACTCAGTTCCAGACAAAAGACTTAGGATCATTGAAGTATTTCTTGAGTATTGAAATGTCTAAATATAAGAGAGGCATCATTTATCTCAAAGGAATTATGTTCTTGACTTACTGAAGGAAACTGAAAAGTTGGGTGCCAAGCCATGCAGTGCTCCAATGACTCCTGATTTGCCACTTTCAATTGTTAGTAAGTTATTTACTAATCCTAAGATGTATAGAAGATTGGCAGGCAAGTTGAATTATCTTACGGTAACACGTCCAGATATTGCTTACTCTATTAGCGTTTAAGTCAATTTATGTCTTCTACTATTATCCATTGGGAAGCTTTAAGACAGATTTTGTGCTACTTGTGAGGTAATTCGGGTCGTGGCCTGCTTTATAGTAATTATGGGCATTTCGACATTGAGTGTTTTTCAGATGCGGATTGGGCAGGCTCAAGGGTTGATAGAAGATCAATTTCAGGATATTGTGTCTATGTGGGTGGAAACCTGATATCATGAAGCAAGAAACAAAATGTAGTCTCATGATCAAGTGCTGAATCAAAATATCGAGCTATGGCTCAATCTACTTGTGAATTAATTTGGATTCATCAGTTGTTAGAGGAAATTGGCTTTAAGTCGTCCTTACCTGCAAAGTTATGATGTGATAATCAAGCTGCTCTTCACATTGCATCAAATCCGGTATTTCATGAACGAACAAAACATATTAAGATTGATTGTCATTTCATTCGTAAAAAGATACAATAGGGTGTCGTCTCTACAGGCACGTTAAAACGAGTGAACAATTAGGAGATATCTTTACAAAAGCTCTAAATGGACCTCGAGTTGACTATCTCTGTAACAAGTTGGACATGATTAATATCTATGCTCCAATTTGAGGGAGAGTGTTAAGGGCTAGTTGTAGATAGAGTTCTATTAAGAGTTAGATTCCTAATAGGTATATAGTATATATATATATATATATATATATATATATGTGACCCTATTGATGAAATAGATGAACAATAATATTTTTCCACATTAAACTACAAAGAGAAAACTACTCTTGTCATGATGATTGCTTGTTTTATGTTTTGTCTAAAGAGGATCTCTAATCCTCAGACAGTCATCTCTATACTATTTTATTTCTGCTTGAGCAAAATATTTTTCTTTGAAAGAAAAAGGAAGAACATAGTATAACATTCTAATAGATCAAACTGAGGATTCTAGACAAGATATTTAGCCTATGTAAAAAATATTAAACGCACAAATGGTAAAAATGCAAGACAACACAAATAAGGGAATAACGTGAAGCACCTGCTTGTTGCTGCAAAAGCTTTGAACGAAAAGAGAACTCTAGGCATATTTCAAAAATCTGTGCGATAATTTTCTGGCTTATACCACAGTGAGAAATCGATTCCTTTAGATTTTAATTTCTCAGTTGCAGGTCCAATATTCTCTAAGAGCTGCATTTCAAAGAACATTAATAAATTGCTTAGTTGAGGTAAGACTCAAAAGCAAGAAAAGCAACATCTTGCATTGCATGTGATGTGGACAATTTCAAATATCAATCTTAATGAGATGCAAAGAAAGTGACATCATTCTACAGATGTAACTACACATTATTTCACTTCCACTTGATATCCTTAAGAGAGACAACCATGTTTTATATTAGATAATATTTAAGCTTAGTTACACTAATTACACATTAGATTCACATTCTAAAATATGAACTTGTTAATGTCCCATAGCAAGCAGCTGGGGCAATCAGCACAACTGAATTGAAGTATATTGTCAAAACGGCATTCCCTCTCTGCCAACATTCTCTAGCCTGATTACAGTTTACAACCCCAGCTAATTATAGTAACCCATGTATAACTGGACAAGGGTGGTTGAATTTAATAATGTTGACCAAGGGGATCATTCATTGCTGGTAAGAAATGTGAATAATGTTTACTAATTATGAATCATGGATACCCTCAGCAACCAAGAGGCATAATTAGTTGTAAGAGGAAAAGCACTAAAACCAAATATATGTACATAAACATAAAGACGTAGATAAAACTAAAAATTGTTTTTCCACATGATTCTATTGTATCAACAACAAATTTCAAAATGAAATTAGGCAAAGATTCTTTATAAAATATCAAGACACTAGAAATGGAAAATGATGGAAGATTAAGCGACAGTTTAAGATTTGATTACGTAAGTATACAAGATTTTAGTTTCTTAATGAGCATATACTCACTTTATTTGCTTGCAATTTTGAAACCACACCCGATTCTGCATCTTATCTGTATAGCCTAATTTTGTTAAGCTTTCTAAGCCCCAACCTTGTTTTCAAATCCTTGGACATTTTATCCCTTGATGCTCTAAGGCCTGAATGATTAGAAGACTCGGTACCAAAAATATGCTCAAGTGTCTTCTTTGGCCACAACATATATCATTATACACAAGATCATGCAATTTGCATACTACAATGGTGGTCAAGAACAAAATCTTTCTTGATTAACATGGAAGACCTGACAATCCTAGGAACAAGATACCACAAGCCCGAACAAATTTGCATGCTACAGGGGTGGTCAAGAAAAAAAAAAACTTTCTTGATTAATATGAAAGGTCTGATGATCCTAGGAACATGATACCACAAGCCAAAAATATATCTACCTAAAGATAATGTTTAATGCAAAACAGCAACTCTGTTCATTTATAGTAGGATATAAATCCACTCATAAGCCACAGCAATCAGAAAAGTTATTTTTTCAGAACAAAAGGCAAGCTTTTCCTTCAATTAAATGAGGAAAAATTATATCCACAGACAACAAAAACTTGATTTCAAGAAGGAAGAAACAGCTTCCCCCTGAAATCTATAGAAACAATCACCATACCCTGTGTGCAGAAACTAACAGTGAAAGCAATGTAGACATTAGAGTAATGACGAAGGAAAAGATATAGAAATATAGCATTCACTTCTCACAATTGTTGCCGAAGAAATAAACCATCACCAATCTAAGTGATAGATAAAGAACAGGAAATTACATTTGAGATGATTTCTAAGGGCTTGCATGGCTGACAATAACTCCAACCTTTGCATCCTATTTATTTCACTATAACTCAAACATATTCTAAATTCTCTTAAAGGCATGCATATATCCTCCAAAGGAATGTTTCTCATACCACAGCTTTAAAGAGCTGTTATGTAGCATATCAACACAATCATAATGGTGAATCATTGCAACCCGGCCACACTGACACAGATAATAGGGTATTTTTTTTCTATAAAAATTCACAAACCATGACTGTTACACTTCGACTGCAACACGCTAAAAATTGCCTACACATCCCCACATCTGCAGCTGCAATTTAAAACCTTGTTCTTTATTCTCAGAGAAATTCCCCATCATCCCCTCAATTCTCTATGCTACCCAGTATGAAGTATAAACACAGAAGGAAAAGTGTCACAAGCTGCCTTGAAGCCTTCCACATTGTGGAGAAGTTGGGCCAAGATTGCCTATAAGAGAGCCTTGCATAATGGGCAGCTTGCTTGAAAAGCTCAAGCTTCTAGAATCCTCCAAACTAATCCATAAGCTTATGTATAAGATGGAAATGTAATATATTCTAGAGACTCATTCTCCAACACAACTTAAGAAGGTGGAAGGGAGCCATAGTAGCCATAGCATCAAATGCTGATAAATAACCATATTGATAGAACTTAGGAGCATACAAGCAAACACAAGCATTGTACATCCTAAGCCTTGTAAGATTTCTATATGGAAGAACATAAACCCACCCTCCCCCCAGGAAAAAAAAAAAGAAAAAATTGCTATGGTATATATGATGGAAAAGAGAATTAAGATTCAAAACTTCCGTTGACCGTGTCCATGGCAGAAAAGTCAATGATTCATGGCCGAACCATGTAATCATACAAGAAGGACTACAAGCGGGTAATAGCCATTAATAGCCATGTAATCGGTGCATTACAGTCACAACAGTTAACCATTGCTAGCATGTTCTCTAAACATGTGTTAATGAATAGACGATGACCTTATAAACGTGAAGTTTTTCTTGCCCGTTGTCTACAATAAAGAGAAAGGAATACCGAAGACGATTAAAAAGATTTTTGTCGTCATAAAAAGGAGCAGCAAGTTTTTACCTTTGCATGCAGCACACCGTTAGATACCAAAACAGATCTATCAAAAAGACAAAATTTTTCACCATCCATGCGAGTAACTGTCCCACCAGCTTCTTCAACCATCTGCTTGGAAAGAGGAAGAAAAATAGAGTCATTGATAAAAAAAAAAAAAAATTGGAATTGAAGCATCACTAAGAACTTCCTGTAACTGCAAATTTCCTGTCCAGTTTCTACACTATAATGTCCCTTCATCTAGGATAGTCAGTTTTATGATTTTTTTTCCCTTTTATTGTATTAATTAATTTGATTGCATATTTTTATCAATAACTTGAAAGGATAAATAAAACAAAAAGTATTGGATACTTTTCTAATACTAATATGACATCCATGCAGACAAGCCGAGGGAAAATAATCATTTCTTTTATTTAGTCCATTTTCCACACCAACTTTTCATTATAGCTCTTTATCGGCAAAGAAATCTTGTCCCTCAAATGTTGAATTACTAAAAGCATTTTATTTATTTATTTATTTTAAGCTTTTACCAGAAAGAAATTGTGCACATCACTAACATGATGCCTTGTGGCTAACCACCTCGTGCACTCACAAAAGTAACAAATTTAATGATAGTACCAAAATGATAATAAAAGAAACCTTAAACACTAAAGCAATGATAAGATCCTACATTTTCTTTACCTAGTCTCTTGTAATTGCATGTACTAGTTGGTTTTCCCAATTGTAATAGCTTGATAACTTCCATTGGAAGAGTGGTTGATGAATTATAATTTTTGAATATTAAATTTACCATCTGACCCTTGTATTTAATTGTTTTTCTTAAAATGCCCCTATGGACTTTTCATTTTATTGGTTAATTAAAAATATTATTAAGAATAATTTAGTCACATTCTAATTATAAAACTTTAATTTTATTAGTTGAAAGATAAAGGTAATTTAATTTTGATTGGTTATGTTAATTTCCTATTTGAATTTAAATTCTATTGGAAAGTTTAATCTAATTTTAAATAGGAAATTATCTAATTTAGTACTTTAATTTTATTTGTTAGAAAACTAAATATTTGTATACTAATTTCAATTTTCTAATATATATATATATATATATATAAAGAAGTAAATTTTAGTAAAAAAATCAAAAATAGAAAATCGCTCGAGTATTTTTTTTTTTTGAGAATAATTAAGAAAAAATTCATTTAATTAAGAATATCAAATATTTTTCTTAAGAATTTTATCATAAATATTCATTTACTTAGAATTTATTTATTTTTGACATTTTCTAAATGTTGTAATACATTTTAAGAATTATATTAAAACTCTTGATATTTTTTAATATGGTAATATTTTACTAGAAATATTTATTTTAAGAAGTTCAAAAATAAAACCTATCAAAAATATTAAGTTCAATATTTTTTGAACATTGTAATGTTGTAATAGATACTGTTAAGAGTATATATTCATTTTTATAATGGTATAATAAGATTTTCTAAAATATTTAGAATATTAAAGGATGATAAGAAAATTAAATTATTTGATTATATGAAATTTTTTTCCAAATGGGAAAATAATATTTTCTATAAATTAATAAAGAGTCAAATTCTATTATATTAACAAAAATATTTTCAATTTATATTTACATTAAAAATTTAATTAATATAAAATGTTTCAATTAGGTTTAGCTAACATAATTATTATGCACTATGTACAAAATTTTAATACAATACAAAACATTCTACATGCTATCCACTCTCCTTTAAATCACATCAAAAATAGCATTGGTAAAATGTCTTTTTTGTTTGAATACCATGATTTTAATTATGATAAAAAGAATGATGTTGATTATTTTACAGAGTAATGTTTGACATATTTAACCTTGGATTCATTATCTAATCTTTTATCTCTACCAATCCTTCACTACAATCATATCTATAATATAAATTAAAGGGAATGAGGAAGGGAACACTTGAGTTGACAAAAATACCCCTTACTCTATAAATTGGCAAAAATAGCTTTAAGAATTTTTTATTTTCATTGGTTGAAAAAATTAAAAAAAAACTTAATTGGATTGGTTATATTAGTAATTGATCTAATAATTTTTCTAATAAATTTTATTTTTTTACTTATCTTTTAAAGTGTTAATTATTAAAATTTACGGTTATAGTTTTCTTTTATTTGGTTAATTTTTCTACTTATGTGATATATCGTACGTAAAAAAGAATTAAATCACAAAACTACAATATATATAAAAGTGGAAATGGGGAGAGGGGGATAATGAAATTGCCTATAATAACCTTAATGAAAATTTAGAAATCTTAAAAAAATGCTTGGTCATTGGTTAATTGCTAACAATTTGAGTTTTTAATAATTGATAAATTAGAGTTTCTTTAATACTTTTTTATTAATTGAATAAAAAAACATATTATTATATTATTGTACCATTTTAATATTATTATTTTAATATATTATTCTAATTGAATTTTCAATTATTAATTGTTCGAGATATTAATTGTTTCAAAAAATAGATTATTATTTTAATTTTAAAATAAACTTCAAAATGCAAAAAAAATAAAAAATAAAAACATCTATGAAAAATATTGTTTCACACGTCACTTTTAAAATTTATTTTTTTTTATTTATATCTATTTATATCTAAGTTTTCCAATTTTTATATTTATAAAGGCAACAATTTAATTTTTCTTTTCTTTTTCTGTGAATATTGGTCGTCAAAATATCATATAATATTAGATCATTTTCAATTCTGCAAAGCAAGTCGGACAATTTTCTTCTATAAACAGAAGAACTGCACATACTATAGGATTTTAAGATATCTATATATCTCTATATCTAAACACAAATTAATCAAATCAAAATACTCTAAAAAAAATTAAAAAATGGATATAATGGTGTCCTCCAAACGTTCAATCAATCCGAATTTATAGATCTCAATACCATTAATCTAAACCAATATCAAATCCAAAATCAAAACGATTTCTTTTTTCGCTGTTCAGAACTTGTTCATGTGGAGGTTCAAATATATTTGAGTTCTTTTTTATGATTATTTATTTTAGAGTTTTGTTTCTTTCATTTGATTTTCATGAACTCAAAACAACATCCAATAATATGGGATCATATTATTTAGTTTTTTTTTTAAAGAAATCGATGCTAATTAAAGTCTAACCTAATCATTTTCAAAAAAATTGAAGTCTAATCCTATAATTAGTAATAATTTTTTCAGTTTATCGTCTATAATTATTTCATTAAATATACTAGGCTTTCATTGTTGTCCTATCATATTAAAATTAGTTGAAGAAAAATATTATTCGCTTGTAATATGAATATTACTTAAAAAGGGATTGTTAGAATCTTGTAATTATTGGGATAAATTGTGCATATATTAGAAGGATACTAGGAAATTATTAGGAGATACTATGAGATTATTTTCCTTTTTTGAACTATTTTCTGTGTATTATATATACCTTAAACCGTATATGAAAATTTATCAAGCCAATTGCTTGTTTCAAAACTTTTTCTTCTCTCTTTCACATGGTATCAGAGCCTATAGTGGTCTGATTATTTTTCCTCCTTATTTCTGCAAATTCTCCTGTTTCCACACAAAAAAACCCGACTTCAGTTTTGACCTGTAACGGCAACCTTACTGCCACCTTGAAATCACCAATATTCCGAACGAGTTGGATCTCAAAGCCACCGAAGATCAGTTCCCCAGCTTCCGGCGACCTAGGACCCGAAATTTCGTCACCAGAAACCTCGTCATCGACCACCACGCGCCGCCACAAGGTTTTTATCTCCGTCAAATGCGCTAGCGCGTGAGCCCTTTTCCGACTACCTCTCCTTCAACGGCCACCTCCAACCGGTTCGCCTGAATCCGTCCATCACTTTTCTGGTCACCCCCTGCATTGTCTCTCTCTCTCTCTCTCTTAAGGTATTCACAGCCCTTTTTTATCCCTATTTAGGTACAAAACCTTCTCCCGAATTCAAAAAAAAAAAAAAAACGACTGACAGTACTCTAATTAAACCACTCTTCTCTAATCCACCTATTATCATTACTGTGAAGCTTCTAGGTAGTAGCAATTATGTTTCTTGGTCGTCGTCTGTTGAATTATGGTTTATAGGACAAGGGTATGATGATCATTTAAGTAAAACAGCTGCTGATATTTCGGAAAAAGATACGACGGCATGGTCTAAAATTGATGCACAATTGTATAGTTTGTTATGGCATTTTCTTGAGCCTAAGTTGCTTCCCTTATTTCAATCCTGCAAAACCTGTTGTAAGGTGTGGGCCAAAGCCAAGACACTAAATACCAATGATATACAGTGAATATATAAAGTGGTGTTTGATATTATTAACTTGCAGCAAAATCAGCAAGATATGACTAGTTATCTTGGACAAGTTGAGAGCTTACTTGATGAATTTAATTCCCTTATGCCTTTCTCAGAAAGTACTGCTACACAAGAACAACAAAGAAATAAACTTTTCATGGTTTTGGCACTCATAGGTCTTCAACCTGATCTTAGTTCAGTCTAAGATCAAATATTGACAGGTTCTGTAATTCCCACCTTGGAGGATGTCTCTGCTCGTCTCCTTCGCATCTCTGTAACCCCAGCTTCATCACAAAATATGGAAGCATCTGTATTTGCGGTTCAGAATAATAGTCGAAAGTGGAAAGGTAACAAATCCAAACACTATACTCATTGTGACAAGCCTGGTCATACTCGGGAAAGTTGTTGAAAATTGCATGGTAAACCATCCCAAAATCATTCTTTCAATGTTGGTAAATCTGTTGCTCACTTGGCTCAGAATATTGATGCTGGACTTCTGCCATTACCTGATCAAGCATTTGGTGCTATTACCTTATCTGGGACAGACTATAGTGAGTATTTACAATTTTAGACAGCTAAACAACAGTCATCTACCATCTCTCAGTCTGGTAATTCAGTCGCTTGTCTATCCAAATCCACTATTCCTGATCCTTGGGTGCTTGATTCTGGTGCTTCTGATCACATCTCTGGTAATGAAACTCTTTTCTCTACTCTCTCTGTTCCTTCAAACACATC
>CANUEX010034902.1:0-28261 GCA_948099535.1 Jatropha multifida
TCATAATATGGGATTACTACTCCGATAGTCAAATGCTAATAGGGATGGATTTTGATAGTTTAGGCTTACTACGGGCCTCGGGTGCCTTAAGCTTACCTAGGTCCTAGTGCCAGTCCGGCCCACGGTTTTGGGTCGTGACAATGAATCTATTATCAGACTGCATATATATTTATCACTAAGGCAATTATCAATAAAACTTATAACTTTATGTTGATTCTCTTCTCATTTTACTGTTATGGCACAACTAATATGGTCAATATTATCTTTTCCATCCAAAATTTATGTTAGACTCTGTGTTGGGCCAAAAGCATTTATAAAAATAAATAATAATAGGTAAAATCAAGTCAAACCATTTTAAGCTGTTTAAATTCAAGTCGCTAAATATTTGAATTCAACTCTAACTGAGCTAAGCTTAAAATATAATAATATTTTTATTAAAATACTCGCAATTCTAAATCAAAATCAAAATTTTCAATTTTATATAATTTTAAATACATTTTATACTATACTCAATAATTCAGTCGTTTGAATCTAATTCAATTTTAATTTAACATTCCTTAGTATATTTCAAACATTACTTCTAAATTTAATTCGAGTCGAATCAAGTTCAATCGTATCAAATCCTACATTCTGACACATTTTCTAACTATATACCTTTAATGCATGTATTTTGACGTACTACCTTTGTTCTATAATAATTGTTATATTTTGAATTTCACATTTTCTAAGAAATTTGTCAAAATTATAATAAATTATTGAGCAAATTAACTGTATTACTCTTAATTTAATACAAATTATTTAAAAAATCATTGAATTGAAATAATAATATAAAAAAAATGAACGTGAAAAAAAAATATTTATTTCTCCTTGAAACTACAAATATGACAACTATTTTGGAATAAAACTATTTTCTGAAATTGACAAATATTATGAATGGAGGAATTTAAAGGGAAACGTCGTTTATACTTTATACACAAAGCAATAATATTTGCCTCGAGCAATGCCAGCAGTTGACATTTGAGACTGGCAGCCAGAAACCATTAAGTCTCAAAATTTATGGTAGGAGAAACCTGTGGTCCTCCTAAGACAGATGCTCCTGGTTTAATGGTTCAACAACAAAATGACAAATGTCCATTTAATGTTAACCTTCAACGAGACACAAATTAATCATCTCTATGGAAAATAACGGATCAGCAGGACAAATAACTAGAACAAATGAGCAATTTTTAGTTCTCACCGTTTCTTCAGAAGCAATTTACAAAAAATATGGATGCTTACACTAAGTTGTCTGGGAGGTGCTAAATCGCCAATCAAAAACTGACAATTCAGCATAAGAAGGTAAGGTATCCAACATTGAAACTGTTCGAAATGTGGTTCTGTACAAGTTTTGCCTCTAAGTGGCAGAAGGGATGAGATCTTCAGATGCAGATTCGTTATTGTCTTCTGCTACCATCCAGTGTAATTTAGGTCCCTGAACAGTGAACATTGCATCAAGCAATAATATAACGTCAAACTAATACAGGACCTACTACACTCATACCACATTCATCTTAAACCTGTGTAACTAAAAAAACTTCTCAAGGACTTTAAAGGGCCATGAATCCATGCTTTTATGACAAATATCTGCAATTCCTTCATGTATCTACCTTCTAAATTTTTTTTGGTATGCAAATTGCTCCCCAATTTTAATAAGATATAACCCAAAAGGATGGTAGAAATGCAAGTTCACAGGGAGTGATGCGATGAATAATTAAAAATGAGTATTTTAAAAAATAATAAAAAAAAACACTTCAGGGAGAAATTCTGTTACCTTCCCTTGCCGTATGATTTTTGGAGGAACTCCTGTCATGTCAACCACAGTGGAAGGATCAGCCACTCTTACACCACCATCAACAACAAAATCAAGTCCCTGTGCTTGTCATAACATGGCCCAACTATTAGGACAAAAGAAGGATTGACCCATAACAATAGTATTATCTAACCCCAGAACATGGGTCAGGGCTAGAACTGAATCAGTATTTTAGTTTTCTAAGACCCAATCCAAAATTGAATATTATAAAGTAAATAAAATATTCTTGTAGCATAATTATATGCAAGCTTCTTTGACAATGAAAAAGCATTTCATGGTGTAGTGGTTTGAAAGACCACACATCCTTCAGAACTGAACAGCCATTATCAAACAAATTAGACATACCCAGAAAAACACAGTATTTCAATAGTTCCTTTTTTTTTTTTTGTTCTCTCCATTCCTCTGGTTCTATACTTTCTCTGTAAGCAAACTATTTCGATAGGCAAAACACCACACTAAAAACGCCAAGTGCCGCCATATAAGTAATAAAGCTGCATGAGTTCCTATCCAGAAAACATCTTATAGATTACAACAGACACCTAAAAAGCATGTGCAAATAAGCCACTATTTGGCATATTTAAGCAAAAGCTAATTAAAACTCTACCAATGACAGCCAAAATAGCTGAGAATCATAATTTACAAAGTTGTTCAAAAAGTGCAAATCAAGCAAACATAAACTGATCTTACCTCTGGTCCATATATATCAGCAATTACAACAGGATCTATCATCCACTCATTATCCTTGGGCCACTTAACACTGACACAACAAACATAAATTCAGTATAAAATCAGACTAACAGAAGGTCCTTTTTAGTGCATCCACATAATCAATCTTAATGTTATAAGATGTGTATGCAAAACTGTGCACGTTCTTCAGTGAATTGTTAAATCATCCAAAATATCCAAAAGAACAAAAAAATAATGAACATATAAAATCAAACCAACCTTGTGGATATAAGTGGTGCATCCATCTTTTCTAGGATTGCTTGACATATGGCATCATCGGGCATTCGAACACCAATATTTTTCCTTGAAGCATATTTGGCAGTTGTAGTCCCATACCTCACACACTGTTTAGGTAATTCTTTACTTGCAGTTAAGATGAAAGTATACTGCCACAGAGAAGCAAAGTTATGTCTCAGCAAGCATTCAGCATGCGGAACCTACTGTTCACATGAATATCAAATACAAAGAATAAGTTCTTTAAATGCCAGGAAAATAAATGCAAAACCAAAAATAGGCTGGTTAAACTGAAAAACTGAATTATGCAAAATATTCTCAAGATGGCCATTAAATTCATTAAGTTGATATTCCCAGGGAAAGTTGTCCTATTGTCTACTCATCAAGGCAGAAAATATAATAAAGCTATGAGGAAAACAAAATTATTATCTGTGGTTCAACACCTGCAAGGTGAAAACCATTGGGTGGTGAGTCCCAACTGAAGTTCCAGTCATATTCTTGGTGTGCACTAGGATGCCTCAAATGGGTATTTTAAATTTCTTCCTATAAGCAGTAAAAAAAGATCAAACAACATGCTTACAGGTCCAGGCAAGCATTGCTTGACAGCTCGAAATATATTTGCATGTCCTTGGCCATCACCACGAGGGAACCCAGTCGTATATATGTCTATGTCTCTCAAAGAGTGGCATAAGATGCTAAGAGGCTGCATAAATGACAATATTGTTATCAAAAAGCATGCACAATAAATGCACAGCAGATAATAATACAAGAGAGCAAGACGGTCCATATGTAGAATGCATCAAAGAGTGGCTTGTTCAATGTCACACCAAAGCAATAAGGGTGGTGCTCGAAAAGAAGTAATATTCCTTGCCTTGGACGGTTCTATATTTTTTATTCTGCAAAAGTGAACATACAAGCTATATGTCAACTGGAGATTAACCTTAACAAATAAAATTTCTAAGCATTAAGCTAATACAGATCTAAAAAAAAAAAAACAATACAGAGTGTACCTACGAAGACGTTCAATGGCTGCATGGCTTTTCAAGTGACACACTATGGCATACCTGACCACAAAAGAAGAAAGATCAGGAACAATCAAGATAGGATAACACAATTAACATGATTCAATTTATTGCACTCAACATTGAACGAAGACAAGCACAAGTTAGGATGAGCAAGAGTCATCCATAACCATAATTTGATCGCATAAAGGACACATGTAAAGAAAATAACTAAAATTTCTCAAACTTTTTGTTAATTCAAACTTCAATTTTTTTTAAATTCATCATTTATGAAAATTTTCAGATGTAGCATCTGCCAACAACATCCATGTTACCGAAATTAGATGCCTAACCCTGCATCTCATAAGCCAGAGAATAGAAATTTCCAAAAAAATGTAAAACAAACATGTTTCGAGGAACCAACAATCTTTAATAATTGCTTTTTCTCTCTGTTTTCACTAGCCTGATTAACTAAATGGCTGAAAAAATAAGCATATATATGCTTCTGTTGATGAGAAAACTAAAAGAAATAAATTCTAAATGCATACACGTAGCATTCAAAATTTTGAAATCCTAGTATAGTCCCCAAAAAAAAATGAGAACAAAGAAAAGAAAAAAAGAGACGTGAAAAGTCCACGTATTACTTCAATAGAGCAGAACAACAAGACTCCCAATATGCACATTAATCCAGAATATTCTCAATTCCAGAAAACTTATATCAAATTTATACGCACAAAGTATACGCCCCTGGCCATCAAGAAACTATAATTTATGCAAGCAAGAGATATAAGGATAGAAGAGAGTGTTGAGAAAATGTACAAAGTATCCGTAGGAATCACTCCGACAGCTCCCTCCTTCAAAAGTTCAATGACTGGATCTAACTTCCAACCATCTGCTCCTGATGGATCAGCTTCTACATAAAGCAAGCCATCCTCCTGAAATTATCATATCTACTATAAGTAGAAAATACATACATCTCCATGAGGCCATCAAAGCATTTATAGAATGCAAGGGATTCCTAAATGCTACGAACATTATTTGTTATATACTAATCTTTTAGAAAACAAGCCGTAAAGAGAAACACATATAGTGATATCATAGACGCCATGAACTTATTCCAAAAACTGATTTTGCAATCAGTTTAATCTTAAGGAACATCGAGACACCAAACCATATGTTTAATGGAGCTTCAGGGTTGGCATCCAGAGGAATTATAAGGATTAGCATCATATACTCAGCAATTTCACGCTGCACTCGTGGGAAAAAAGGTCAATTGGTATATCATTTAGATAAAAGCTAATAAAGATCGGAGTACAGAAAAAAAATATTTACTATTTGAGACCTCATAATGGCACTCAACTGTTCTTAATTTAACTATTCGCATCACTCATGTTCCGTTCAATACCAACTGAGCTCACAAACATCAGATATCACAATGTGAATTCCATTTTTTTCTCATATATTTTCTCCCACTTTCCCGGAAACCAAACAGGCCTTTCACAGTGAAATACTGAAATTACAAGCGATCAATTACCAAATTAAAAATAATCCGGTCCTTAAAATGACAGAATAATAAACAATTGCTTTAATATACTCAAATACTGTTATCTTCAATTCCTTTTGAAGCGTAAACTAATCCTTCGTTTTTATGCTTTGCAAAAACCAAATGATGTACTTTAGAAGGCGCGAAAAGTGAAAAACTGGGATTATATTTAGAAGTGAATGAAAAAACGACCTTAGTAAAACGAGGAGCTGAATACTTGAGGCGCTTGGGACTTCTTTTAGCGGCCATAGCTAAAAGACGGAGGCGAGGGGGCTTGGGGGAGTCAAAGGAGACACGACTGGGAAACGGGGAGACACGACGCGGAGGCGCCGCTAAGGAGGGCAAGAAGCAGAGTGACAATTTCATTTCTGCCAACTTTTCCATGGAATTTCATTAATTGAAAGGAAGAACGAGATAAAAGGATTTATATGATGCCCAATGGCTAATGCTTTCATGAACAATCAAGAACCAATATGAAAGCCTCTCGAACTATTGTTCATTTTTTTACCAATAAATTTCCTTTTTTCTTAATAACATTAAAAAATTGTTAAATATAATAAAGCTAAAAAATAAAAATAAAAATTCACCAATGGTGATTGTGAAAAAGGAAAAAAAATATATAAATGGGTCTCTAACTTATTGTCAATTTTAAAAACTAACCATAAAATATTTAAACTGGGATACCAATTTTTATTTTCTCCCTAAATACCATTTGGAACAAATAAATCATGATATAAAATTTATTTATAAATAAATTTTATGTGAATTTTATTTGCAAATGAATTTATCATATATGCTATAATTTAAAATAAAAAATTCAATTGAAATAAATAAATTTTATAAAATTTATTTGAAAATTCAAAATGTTGTTTTTGAATTTAATATTTTTTAGTTTCTAAATTAATTATTTAAATCAATAAATTTTGTACATCAATTAAAAATAATTATTTTGATGAATGTTATTATTTCTATAATTAATTAATTAGCGTATTTATTTAAATGAAATTTATTATTTATATTTTAATAAAAAAATGACAAGTTATTGTATTGTACATAATAAATATAATTGGTGTTTATTATTTATTTTTATTAAATTATTATGTCAGGGATGTTATGAGAAATAAATGCAAATAAATTTTCATATAATAATTTATTCTAAATATAATTTTATAAAATTGAATTGAATTTATTATTTTAAACTGGAGTATACAAAACATAACAAATTCATTTGCGAATGAATTCTATTTGAAATTTATTTAAAAATAAATTCTACACTCATAATTCATTTGTTCCAAATAGGCCAAAACCAAATAGTCAACTATGATGAAGTATTTACCTTAAAATGACATGTTTTGAATGAGAAGGGATTAAATAATTGAAGTGTATATATTAAACAAGAGAGGTGAAATTAAATTATCACTAAATCAATCTGAGGAGACTGAACAATTATGTAATCATGATAAAAGGTGAATAGAGGATGATATAATAATTTTAGTTAATTTCTCCTTATTTTCACCCTAAATTAGAGTGATTTGAGGTGAGAGTTGTTACATACACTACAAATTGATTTTCACCCTAAGATTTTCATTTACAGGGTGCTGCATGCAGCTGTTTGAGCTTCTCAAACATTATAAGCAATCAACTGAGGAATCTGATAAACTGAATGGTTATACAAACTTTCTTTAGCCACTGCTAGAGTATAGGAAATTGAAGCCAATAGCAAATACATAGTATGCAATAAGTTGAGGGGGAAAAAAATCTCATAAAAGTGTCACTAGGCAAAAATAATACTTCATAACGCTATAGCTTATTTATCAGTTTACACTCAGAAAACATCAGTAAGGTCAAAAATCAACCACCAATGAAAGATCTCGTGTTTCCCAATGTTCTCTGCAAAGACCACCCAAAACTCCGATGAACATTTCCGAGAAACAAACCATTTCTTTGCTTATCTTGGAGGAGTTGTAGGGGGAGGAGGCATCTGGGATTTTGCAAATCCAACCCAAGCAACAATACCAACAGCTAGAATTACCCATCCTAATATGTCATACTTGAGATCATTGTCTTTCTTCTTTTTTGAACCCTGAAAAAAGAGACAGAAGCAGGCAATGAAGCAATCATAACTTCAATTTAGAAGCATCTGCTGGTAAGGAAACTGAGCATAACCCTCGACGAGGATAGCAAGATGGACATCAAATCATGACAATAGGTGCATAAACGATTCAATTTGATAAAAGCCAGAGATGGCAAATAGACTTAAATATAACATTGTTACCTTAGCACTTGATGAAGTAGAAGGCCCAGAAGCAGGTGCAGCCCCCATCGTCTGTTGAGCTAAACCATGCTTATGAATCTCCGCATGTAATTCTGGAGCCTATAGATAGATATGAAATGGTTTGTTTTACCAGTCAGGTGCTCAAACCATAGTCTGAAAAACAAGACAGCTAAAACAAAACCTGAAAAATTTCAATACATTGCATTGAACACCATCATACAAGGCCTAATCAGTCATCAGCTAGAACTCACATTTTTCAAGAAATTATTGCTCATTAATTCCCTAGTCATGGTAGATCTACTAGAACATGATCAAGTCTGAATCAGTTAAACCACCAAATGAAAATGGTTAAATGCTCTGCTTAGGGCCAATAGGCCTTCATATTTATTTCTCAACATGCCCAGCAACAATCAGCTATCAACTAATGGACCAGAAGATGTTTTAAATTATAAGAGCTTGAAGAAAGAACAAGGGTTGTAAAAGGTCATAACAGTTTAGCTATTTCAGGGTGTCATGAAAGAAAGAAGCATCTCTTTGGTTTTGAAATTACAAGATATTCCAAAAGATGACATTCCACAAAAAGAGAAGGGTTGTAAAAGGTCAGTGCAGTATAGCAACTTCAGGGTGTCATACAAAGTGTAACATATATATATATATATATATAATTTTATCAAAAGATACTAAAAATTTAATTACAAATAATGTATTTATATAAATTTTAATTAGAAATCATATATTAAACACAAAATGAAAGAGAACCTAACGACTTGTGTAGTTGTCAAGTTCAAAACTATCAAACTATGAAGTTAAAATTTTAAAATAAAAACAGAGTAAAACTCAAGCCATTAAATTTCCGGTCCAAATCCATATTCATTCATTAGCATTTCCAAACTCAAGCCCTTCATCATCTTCATCTTCTAACGTAACTATATTTTCTTGCTCTTCTTTCTCTAAATTAACTTTTTCCACTTGTTTTGAAGGGTAAGAGAATTTCAAGACATGAAAATCAACTCGAATTGTAAGATTTACGATGCGTGCTCAATTCCAATTCACCTATAAGATTCAAACTGTTTAGCATGAAAATTGAATCGAATCATATGATTTAAATTGTGAAACATAAGATTCTGATAACACCTGTTGCAAATAGCACTATATAAAATAGCAAAATGACTCAAAATTCATAATTCAATGGATATTTAACTAAATATACAACATATCAATACTCCCACTGTATAAATTTATTAGAAAACAAAGAAAAAACATTGACAAATTGGACACATTTTTTTTGTCTAGTTTTACTAGCATTAGAACAAAATATGTTAAAATGCAAGTTAAAAATTAAAAATTAAAATGCTAGAAATTTAAGAAATTACATCTAAAACTATTTATCATAAAAACCATAATTTTATATGAATTCGTTGACAAAAATTTACAGATAAGTGGTGATGGTGGAAATAAAAAATGTAAAAGAAATACAATTTGAAACTATTTTTATGTTACTAAGACGACCTGTATTTGTATATAAAATGGAATAAAAGTAACAACGCTAATGAACCCAGGAACACCAATTTTGTGTACGGACAATATATATCCAAGAGTCAAAGTACCTATTCTGCAGCCTGCAGGATCAATATAACCAATTAACCATAACATTTCTGGCAACTAACCAGTTATGTTCTTCATTTCACCCTCAAAAGAATCAAACCAAGTTGCCTACATATATATTTTCAGATTAAGAAAATTCTAACCTAGGATACTTTACGGTATTCATAGCCACAGTAAAATAGGTAAGCATGTAACTCAAATAAGCAAACACAGTGTTGCTAATTTTTATTCATTTTTTACCAAAACAAATGCGACAACAAAAGGATAAGAGCAAATACCTTAGAAGCCACTTCCAAAGACTTGCGATAAATTTCATTCTCTGGATCCTACAAGAAAGCAAAACTATTTTCATAGTGCATCTACAATCAAAGAAAATATACAGAACTAATCAACACCGTAAAATTACATTAACATTTCACCAGGAAAATACCTCATCAACAGCTTGTTGTAAGTAGACGGCTGCTTTGTCAAAAAACTCCTTAGCCTCGTCTTGATCAGGGGTTAAAAATGCAAAAGAAGTATAAGCATTTCCTAGGCACCAAAGAGTATCATGTTTCTTTGGATGAACCAACAATGCCTCCTCCAACTTAGATATGCCATCTGTATAATCAATCAATCAGCCCAACATAACAAATTTAACACACTATGACTATTCAGCAAAGAAAATAACAATTCTTTCAAAGCTGCATATAAAAGAGATTACTTAAAATAAACATTTCGGAAACTCTAGAGAAGTTTACAAAAATATGTTGGCAGAAATTTTTAGGCACCAATCCCATCTACAATTCTTCAGTTCATGCGTAAATTTATGCTGTAAAGATAATTAATTAAGCAACCCACCTAGTATCATCTTCTTCGAATCCGGAACATTCTGAAATTGAGCCAGCTCCAGCAGAGCTCCCCCCCATCTCGTTAAATTCTGTAATTGAAATCAATATTAAAAAAAATATTTAATTTCAAATCATCCAACAAATCAGTAATTAATTGCAAGAAAACGCAAAACCACGTTACAAGTCCCAAACCCATTTATGGTAATTAAACAAACTATAGAATACCAATGTAAAAACCTAAAAGGAACAGAATAGATCCAATGGTCGCAATCTGTCACAGTAATAAAGAGACGAACCTCAGCATCGAGAGGGTCCTTGGCGTAGGTAACCTCAGCGGTTTTACGAGCATGCTCAAAGAACAGTATTCTGTCAAAGTCGTTTTGCATGTCCATGATATCTGATTTCTAGGGTTTTTGATAAATCTCTCTGCAATAGAGAGAATTCTTTTACAGTCTTGTGAACTGCCTTGTATAAGCTTTTCACTGTATATAGGCTACAGCCTCCACTCCAGGACGGCCCAGTAAGCTAAAAACCTAATTACCTGTTTGGCTTAGCTTCACAGCGGCTGCAGATAACGGATAACATGTTAAATATTGATGTCTAATACATTTTCATAATAATCATATAAAATGAAGATTAAAAATATTTTTATTTATTGATATATGGTACATATATTATTTTTAATTTTCATATGTAACTTAAATAGAAATTTATCATTTTTAATAACTATAAATAAAATGATGAAAGAATTAATTTGAAAAAAAATCCTTTTATGTAATGAAATTTAAATGTAGTATAAATATAAATTAGTTACTAATTATGAAAACAGCAGCTAAATTAAAATTTTATTAATTGTTAATTACCTATTAAAATTTATAATAAATGCATATTTATAATCTAACTATTAAATATGAGTAAATTGTCGACCGTGAATCTCCTCGTTAAATCCGCTTTAAGACTATGTGATAATAACTTTTTAGCGTAAATCACAAGTGTTCGAAACTCCTTACCATGGATAACCTAATGCAATTTGGGATTTAGTTACAATTAAAATTCACTCTCTTCTCTTTATAGGTGCATCTAGTCAGGATTGAACTCGAGAGTTTTTTCTAAATGTCCCGCTTATATTGTCAATTGAGTCACAATCTATAGGTTGTGATAATAATTTTTTAAATAATTTTTAACGCTTTAACTAAACGTTATTTTGAATTAGCTTTTGGAGGTTAATATAACATTCTAAGATATTAACTCATATAAAATTTAATTTTTAGTATTATTAAAAGCTATTCAAATAGTTAAAACCGTGTTTGATAATATTTTTTTAAGTAAAATGAAATTTATAATATTTGATAATATAGTGTTTGGACCAATTTTTATATATTAAAGATATGCAATATTTTTATAAAAATCTAATCAAACAACTAATAAATAAATATTACCAAAACAGTTAATAGCTACTAAAATGAATAATTTTATTAAATATATTTTAAGTGTTACTCATCAACTAAATGCTATTATTAAAATAATTAATAGTTATTAAAATAGTTAATTTTATTAAATAAATTTTAAATACTACTCAGCAGCTAAATCTTATTAAAGAAAACGACTAACTGATAAAATAATTAATGTTAACGGGTCTTTCATCCTTTAGGACATTTATCTAAAGCAAAAGTGGGATGGTGATGACTGATGACTCTTACGCGCGGTTAATTCATGTGTGAGGGACCGCCTGAGTTTACGACGTGGAGGCTTTTGAGTTTGAAAATATTGCGTATCGTGCATTAGTACACGCGTTCATTTGAGGGATTTTTTTTTTGTTTAATGACACGTGGACATCGAAAGGCGTCTATCCAGGCCCAGCCCAGAAAACTACGACCCTAACCCGATTACGAAGAAGAACATCGACCAGTAGTAGTGGATGCTTATGCGTGGGCACGAAAATATGAAAGTCGAACCTAATCATTTTTAAATAGTTTTTAAATCCCCGGTTTTAATCCATTCTAATTTAAAAACGAATTTAGATAACTTGGCCCTTTTAAATTTTTAGTTAAATAAAAAAAAATTAATAATAAATAATAATATTAAATAAAAAACTAAAAGAGCCTTTCAAAAAAATAAAGGAATAAAAGAGTAAATTAATAATTTCAAAATTTATTAAAAAATTATAATTGCACAAAATATAAATTTAAAATTTTTTACTGATATTTAATTTCTATAAATTTAGATTAGAAAACATGTTAAAAAATGAATTGTACTTAATTTATATATATTTTTTCAATTACATTGACTTTCGCATTCTCTTAATTATAATATAAAAAAATTACAGTTCATGTAATTCACTTATATTTTTTTTAAAAAAAAATAACTCATTTACATGAATCACTGTTATCACCGGTTAGTTCTATTGATAATGTGTATACACCTATATTGTATAAGATTTAAATTAAAAATATTTAAATGAAAAGTAATTTCTTTTCTCTTTTTCAACTTATAATTTACAAAGTTACATTTATATTAATAAAATTTAAGATAAATGATAAAGTTATTGCATTTAATGATGAAAAATAAAATTAATTTAATAATTAAAAATTATATATAAATTGTGATATTTTTTTAATGGTTTTAAAGTGGAACCGCCGGTTTCAAATAGAAAATCAAACCGAAACCGTTTGTATTAATTTTCAAATATAGAGAATTGAAATCGAACCTTAAACCATCTATTTCGATTATGATTTGAAACCTTGGATCGTTAGCTAATGATTCAATTTCGAGTTTGGAATCTAATTCAAAACCGAACTGCCTACTTCTGCGTCGGTGAGTATGTATGATCATTGAGGCCCATAAATGGCCCAATTATTGGGCTAAAATCATTATAGAAAGATTTCAAGGCCCATGGCATTTTGCATTGTTTTGAATGGGAGAATTATTTCATGAATTACACAAGTTTCTTAAAATAATTATGAAAAATTTGCAAGATTCGTAAAAATTCCAGCAAGGAAATTTATGCTCAAATGACAAATTTCACATGGGACTATGGATTTCTTTCACGTGGGGTGATGGATTGAATGACCAAACTCCACTTTTATATCTATTCATTAATACTAATACACAAATATACAATTTTATATGGAAGGTGTCATTTGAAAAAAATAAATTAAATATTAAGTAATTAAAAAATTAAAAATTGAATTTTAAAGAGCTAAATAATATATTTTAAATTATTTTATGTTGTATAAATTAGTTTAATTGGAATTTTTTAAATAATAAGTTGATAAGTATTAGTATTTCATAATTACATACCAATACATAGTTTAATAGTAAGTGTATAAACGGTTTGATAATAAATTCATATTTGACTTCCTTATTCCAATACTAAAAAAATAAAAATAGTATTACATAATTTAAAATATTAAGAGTTAAAAAACTTTAATTTAAAGAATTAAGTAGGATTATCAAACATTAACTACCTAAGTTAAACTATATGACAAATGGTTTCTCTATCTATATGTTTGCAAATTGGTCACCTTTCATGAAAGATACATTAGAAATTAATGAAAGGTTCCAATGAAATTGATTCCACACCATTTCAGTTACACTACAACCAATCCCACCAACTATATATTCCGAAAAATAATAAAACTAATATATATTTTGGAATATTATGAAATATTTATTATGCCCTTCATCTGGAAATGTCAGTAAATAAAATTTTAAAATATATATGTGTATGTCCATGTCTGTACCCTACGAGACATAACAGGCAGCTTCAAAACGACAAGTCGGATTTGCTAAAATTATTGACTTCATGGAACAATGGATATGGACACCGTAGCTTGTAAGAAAATGATTTGCCAGCTAAATTTTAGACGTGAGTTGTACAATTCTTTATCCAATTAAAAATCTTTTAAGCACAGGATTGCCCATACAGTCTTTTAAATTTTCTGCCGTCAGCAGATGTATTTAACGGAGATCGATCAATTTATTTTTATATATTCAGACCATATTATTAATTAAGCCATAATTTATAAATTACGATATTTTACAGTATTTTGGATAATTAGTACTAATTAGTTAGCTCTGTGAGACTCCCATTGAGTGTATGTCTCATTAAAAAAAAACTTTAAAATGAGATTTTAAAAAACAAAACCATAAAAGCTTCTCTGCAAATTCAAATTCAAAATTCAATTTTCAGGCTGTTGGAACTTTCGGAAGTTGAAGATCGAGTGGTGTATGACGTCATATTTTTTTTATGTCAACCGATCAAACGGTACACGGTCGCTGTTCCATGGTAATGCCTAGCTGGAGTGGAGTCCTTGACTAAACAAGTGGAATTTCCAATTATACTTGTACTTTCAGTTATATATACATATATATATACACGCACACATTGAAAGCTTGCATTTTACCTAACATTTTAATATTTACATATTCTTTTTTTAATATATGATATTTCACTAAACTGATGATTATGAATATTATAAAGTCACAGCAGGACTATAAGCATAACTATTTACAAAGCTGTTCAAAATTATTTAATCAATCTAAGTTTGAAGTTAAAAATTTTGATTTATCGTTTTAAGTGAATTAAAATTTTAAAATGGTACGTAGACATGTGTTATGAGATAACTTAAAATTAATAAATACTATTTTTTTGAATTTTTTTAGTACAAGAAAAATATGAATTTTTTTTCTTTTTGTATATTTTAAGAAAAACTTTTATTACTCTAATTGTAAAACGCATCGTTTCATCCCTTAGAAACTGTGTTCATATTGCAAACCGTCCATCACGGCACGTGGTGGAAAACTAAACAGCGCTTGCACGAACTTTCCACTCTCAATTGCCGGAAGTCACTGACCACCAAAAACAACAAGAACGAAATTTAAAACAAAATGGCATGTTAGAAATTTCTCAAACCCATTGAGGGCGATTTCGGGATACCAAGTCATAAATATAGGTGAAGATCAACTTCGTTGCTTCTCTTTCTCAATGTGTCGTGTCCTACGGGTTTCACAGTTGAGCAGATAAAATAAAAGGTATGTTCTCTCTCTTCCTCATTTGGATCCCCAAATCTAGGGTTCTTAAATCTGGTAAATTTTGCATGCAAATCCTTTAAATCGGAGCTTCATTTTTCATTTTTAAGTTTTACAAATCCAAGGTTTTCACTTAGCTCGGTATTTTCACAGCTTATTAATCGTTATTTTTTTTAGTTTATTTTATTTTTTTATCGTAGGTTCTGCGGTTTTTAGTTAGTGGCTGGAGTTGTTTAGCTTCGTCTTGTTTGAGTTGATTAGTTAATGTTGGTAGATTTCGAGCTAGATACTGTTTCTAAACTCAACTCATTTGTTTGACCTTGACTTCTACATCATATGCTACTTTTGGGTTTAAAGGCGTTTGGACTGTGAGAAATTGGTCTTAAATAGAGGGGAACGATAGATTTTGAGTTTTTGATTCTGTTTGCTTGGTAATTTTAATGGTTCTTAATTAATTTGGCTTTGAATTTAATTAGTTTGTATTTTTTTTTGCCTGCGTGTCTTTGTTTAGTGTTTGGTTAATGTGTGGCAGAAATGGGCATTGGTTCCTTAAAATTATATGGGCTCAAATGAAGTGCTACGGTGGCTTGGGTTTTCTGTTAAAAGATATGATTTTGTTGCTTTCCATGGCCTCATAACAGTTCAAATGGACAGTTTGAACTGTTGCTTC
Organism: Jatropha multifida; assembly: GCA_948099535.1. Classification (NCBI taxonomy): domain Eukaryota; kingdom Viridiplantae; phylum Streptophyta; class Magnoliopsida; order Malpighiales; family Euphorbiaceae; genus Jatropha; species Jatropha multifida. Next base: position 15,765 of record CANUEX010034902.1, read on the forward strand.
GTTTTTTGTTGTGCGGCTTGTGCCAACTGTGTTTTTAAACAATCTGGGTAGGAATTGAACGTTGAGGTGGTTATTTGATCTGATAGTAGATGCCACTTTTTTTCTGCTTTCAATAGCACAGAAATAAATATTCTTCTCAGGGTATTTGTCTGGCACTTCTCTGGAATTGATTTCTTTGCATTTCTTGCAAAATTGACAAATTTTAGTGGGAACATTTGAAAAAATTACTTCTTCTTGGTTGTTTCAGTTTTGGTTCATTATTGGTGGAAGACTGAAATTGGCTTATTATGAGTTTTCATCCCTAAACATTTCTAAGTATGATCCATGAAAGTGTATCCTGTTCCCTCAAAGGTGTGCTTCTTTCAGTCTTGTGTGCCATGTGATGGTCGTTGCTTTTCTCGTTCATTTTTTTCAAAAAATGTATGAGATTGCCTCAATTATAACTCGTCCCTTGTTCTGTTAATAACTATTCCATTTTTTATATTGGATATCATATTATAGAATGCGTGGACTGAACTTTTAGATTGAATTTTTATAAGGAATGGGTGAATCAAGTGTATCAAACATATCTCACTTAATGTTCAGGTTGAACTTTTTGACTTTTGATGTGATTATTTATTGATGCTCTCCATTTGTAATAACTGCTGACTGGGTTTTGTTTGAAGCTTTATCTTTTTTTGCACTTGAATTTAACTGTGGCTGACAGCTTCTGTTCTAAACTGATTTTTCTTGGTCATTCCTTTCTATGTTTTGTGAAGATCTGTCTTGTGTGCATTCTCACCTGGATTTGCAAGATGGAGAATATGCATAGCTTTTGGCAACTGGGAGATGAGCTTCGAGGACAATCAAAAGTCTCAGAGGATCACAAGTGGTTCATGGCTGCTTCTAAATTGGCTGAGCAGACAAGGTCAAAGGGTGAACGCATGAATAACCTTGATCTTTCAAAGGGTCTGGCAGAAATAAGGCCGAGGGAAAGGATTGGGTTTCAAGAAGATAATAAATTTGAAACCCTTAACTTTAATATGCTGAATTTAGAAACCAAGATGGCAGAAAATGTAAGCAAAAGTTCTTTCAGGAATGGTGTTTACAATATGAATGCAGTGTACCAGAAAAACAACATAAACAATATTGGAAATTTGACTGCTAGCAAGTATAGTGGCAACATTCAGAATGTCAAAGAGCCCAACAACAACATCAATAGCAACAACAACATCAATAGCAACAACAACAACAACAATGAGAACAACAATGCAAATAATGCAGTTGATAAAAGGTTCAAGACTCTGCCTGCAACAGAGACGCTTCCGCGGAATGAGGTCCTTGGAGGATATATCTTTGTCTGTAACAACGACACTATGCAGGAAGATTTAAAGCGCCAGCTATTTGGTAATTTGTTTGTTTCTGCTCTTTCCTTTTCTTGTTTGTTTTTGCTCAGTCTAGATATAAAACTTGTCATCAAGCCAGTGTATCATGGGAAATCTACTATTGCGTAATTGGGCTTGTTTTGCACTATTAGTTGTAAATTTTATGATGATTTGTTCATGCCTTAAGTTTTATAACACAGATCTGGCAACAACTGTAGATACAATTGGATAATGAGACTGATGTACTTTTTGTTATGCGCATTTGATAGGTTTACCGCCAAGATATAGAGATTCTGTTAGGGCAATAACGCCTGGCTTACCACTGTTTCTCTATAATTACACTACTCACCAATTGCATGGTATATTTGAGGTTTGTTCTCAAACTCTATTGATAATTGCTTGTGCATAAACGTGATTCAGGATCAATCTGGGTCTTGTTTGTGATCTGTTTTCCAGATTTCTTTGATTTATAACCTAAGTATACTAATTCTAAGGCGATGTTTGGCATGCATAATATATTGTTGTCAAATATATAAGCTTAAACTAATAATGCATTTGATTATGCTACATTATATTCCATCTCAGTATACTAAACATAGCCCTAGTTTAAGTGAAACAAACTGAAGTTTGATGAAGATAATTAAAGCTTAGAAATGATATTATTTGGTGATCATTTGGAAATTCCCTTTCTTCCCTAACGTTCAATATGATATTCGACAGGTCTATTCTCTGCCTGTGTTTTTTATCATATTGAAGTCTCATTCTCCTCAAATGTATTTTACAGGCTGCAAGTTTTGGAGGTTCTAACATTGACCCAACTGCATGGGAAGACAAGAAATGTAAAGGCGAGTCAAGGTTTCCTGCTCAGGTAAAAATTGGAATGACGACTTTGGAGACTTAAATTATTGTACCTGAAAAGTTTTATTCATTATATTTTGTCAATGCTTAATAAATAGGTGAGAATCCGTGTTAGAAAACTCTGCAAGGCATTGGAAGAAGATGCTTTTAGGCCAGTCTTACACCACTATGATGGTCCCAAGTTTCGTCTTGAACTGTCAGTTCCTGAGGTAAGACAAACAAGTACATTTCTCTTTATCCATCTTCTATTTAATGTGGGCTTGCGGCATGGATCAATTTTGAGTTCTGAAAAATTCATGCAAGCTATCGTGTTTTTTTTTTTTTTTTTTTCTACAGACTCTGGATCTATTAGACCTTTGTGAACAAGCTGGCTCTCCAGCTTAAGCAAATTGGTTGCTGAGTATGCAAATCTAGTAGGCTTTGCAGTGCGTGTTAGCTGCCTGCTTTTCGCAGATTTTCCATGGAGCGTAAGCTTGGGGTTTAAGTCTGTTGGGTGAATCTCTTTTGGGAAAAGTAGGAATGGCATGTGAGCCAGCTGAATAAATACATTTGTCTAGGTTGTTAGGCCTTGGCATTCTGTTTTATAATACTATTATCTTATAGATAAACTTGGAAGATGTAAAAGAGAATGATAGCCTGTAATGATCAAATCCTCATAAGAGGAAGGCATTTGATGTGTCTATTTCATGCATGTAAACCGAGCGTGTGACAGTGTGTGTTATGTTGTGCATCCACCTTCTAATCAAAGTGTTCTTGTAAGATTACAAATCCGGTTCTTAGAAAAGCCGATAGAACCAAATGGAAGCTTGAACAAATCATGCCTTAGCTACCATTCTAATTAAGGATTTGTGTTTCTTTAAGTTTTAAATTGAGTGTTTTTGAGTTATAATGTATGGCGTGTTATGCGCTGCTATTTTTAATCGACAAATATTTGAAATGAGATAGTAATATGCGTTGCAATGCGATAGTTCATTTTATTTTTGGACTCATTTCACAATTAGTTTAGCTTTTTCTTAATTTAAAATTAGGGGGTGTTGTACAGCTATAGTAGAAATTGGTAAGTTAAATTAATTTCTCCTGCAAGGTCCCATTTTGACTTTGATATGAATGACAGAATAGACTTCGTTGGTAGATTGATGGTCCATTTTTTTTAGATTGCGATGAACGTCCTGCCTCAATATCTTCCTGTTGGATCAAGGGGATTTTTCCACCTCCAATTTGGTTAGCATTAGACCATAAGGTTTGCTTGAGTAATGAATCTCTTAGAACTTTCTCTATATAGGTTGCCTTCTGAAATGAAGCTCTCTTAATCATCCAAGCTAATTTATTTGCCGTTTCAAGTATTCTGGGAGTTTTAACTTTTTCTCTTGCAATCTGTTTGGAATGAATTAGTGATGCTTAAATGAATTCTATGTAGAATTTGATATACTATAATTTAAAATATGAAATTTAATTGAATTTCACAAAATTATATTTGGAATAAATTCGTAAAAGAAAATCATTTGTCTTTATATTTTAAAATATCCTTGACACAATAATTTAATAAAAGCAAATAATAAGCACCGATTTATATTTATTATATACAATATCATAACTTGATTTTTTTTTACTAAGATATAAATAATAAATTTTATATAAATAAATGCACTCACATTCCACCATAGCTAATTAATTATATAAATATAAATATAAATATAATACATAAAATAATTATAATATTCATCATAATAGTTATTTTTAATTTATATCAAATGTCTCCATAAAAACAAGTTATAAAATATCTTCTTCATTAAACTAATTAATTTAGAACTTATAAAAATATTTGAGAAGATTATTATTGTTGTTAATTATATTTGGAAATAGTAGTGCATAGGATAAGAATTGTAGTTTTGCACTAATAATTATGAAGTTCAAAAAGAAAAAAAAATATAACAATGGAAAAAAAGGAAATGCTTCGGTCTATAGAGGGGTAGTTTTATTAAATAAAAATTTATATTTATTATTATGATCAAATTTGGTAAAATAAATAAATTAAATAAGTAAAAAAAATTTAAAAATTCAATTTGTAAAAGAAAAAGTAGTTTTATCACAAAATAATTGGAGTGTTTAATTTTGTAAAATTCATTTCAGAATTTTATCAATTTTTATGGAATTTTATATAATTATATTCAATATCATAGAATGAAAAATATATATTTTTTTCATTCTAAATACAAAAATATGAATTTCTAAATGAATTCAACAGAATTTTATAGAAAATTCATTTATTCTAAACAGAATCTACTTATTTTTCTATTGTTTAATTAGTTAAAAAATATTCAAAATAGATCCAAAAAATCTCTCTAGGACAAGAAAAGTCATTTTCCTTTAATGTTGTCAATTGAACTGGAAGAAATAGTGGAACCTAAGCTTTTCTTTATTTTACGACTCCAAAAATTGAGTTTTATCTGGCCTAGTACAAAATAGGACAAATTTTTTTCCACCCCAATTTTTTCTATTGCTGGATTCACTCCTACAATTAAATTAGCAAGAGTTAGTTTAAGCACATATAATCAACAAAATATAATTATCTCACCATTGCTGCTATTTCAATGAATAATCAGACAAATCCGAGGAACTTCCTCTCATTATCAAGTTACAAATTTCATTACAGAGCAAGCAATCGTATGGAGGTACTGAACCAGAACAGAACAATTGGAGAATGGGGAGTAACTGTTTTAAGATATATTACATGAAACAAACTGAGCTTGAGGTACCATAAAACAGGCGAAAATTTCTTTCCTGCATAGCAGCATGATTTTTCATCCCTCGGTTTTCCAGCCCACAATATTAAAATCACAGTTACCTCCATTCCTTAAGATAACTTGTGGTAGTGAATCTAATGATATGCTGAACAATGATTCCATTCTATTAATGGTTCTTAGTTTTGGCTACACAACACACATGGCTGGTTTATCAAACAGCAGCTTGAACAAGAAAAGCTCGAATTCTTTGTAACAGCTCAGCCTTTATGGAATCAGGAATAGAGGCTACATGGGCAAAACTATGACAATTTTCAGATTCCATCCAGAAAGCAGAAAGGGAAAAAAAAAAAAAATACAAAGTAGAAAATATTAGCAGAAAAAGAAGAAATTCCTACCTCTGCCCTTGGGGGTAATAACATGTACAAGGTCATCCACGGTGACATTGTTCCTCCCTTTCTTCTTTATAAATGCCCTAAGTAAGATAAAGTCAAGAGTAGTTTCCAAACCGTTAAAAACCCACTAACCAATCTGTGTGGATAATCCATCATTTCTATATTGCAAGGCAAGGAAAATGGAATGACGTTAAAAACCCATGAAACAGATTAAAAAAAATGTCAACCCACTAAACATGCAAGGAAAATCCAATATTTCTGTATTGCAAGGAAACTGGAAAGCATGCAAGATTTAATAAAGTCAGTCAGATCTGGGGACAACCAAAATGTAAAAAATAAAATAAAAATATAAGAGCATGCCCTCTAAGATTTAATAAAAAGATGAAAAAGGTAAGAATTCACTGCAAAACCTGAAGCCTACAGATTGAACTGTACTATCCTTCGGTTGTATTTGTATAATCCTCCGAAATCAATTATAGAAGGATTGAAGGTCAAATTCTTGCTAACGGTGGCTCCACCTTTATCAAATTAACCAGATCACCATCAAAGTCAAATCTAAAGAATTGAATTGGGATATAAAGTATTGTATCTCTCTCGCAATATTGGCCTTAGCAGACTCTCCCTTCATCTGATTTATCTAATTCTAATTCCAAACTACCATCAGACAATGATCTGTAGAAATAAACCATGCAACTCCAGAGGAAGCTAAAGGAATACAGCACAAACTTAGAATGAAACTCTACCACTACTTGCAAGTTGCAATACACGAGTCCCCATTACATGCAACTTCTTCCACAGACAAGAATTCTCAAAATGTTAATACTGCAGCTGTATGCTTATTTATATCCCCTCAAAACTTCATTGCTTCCTGATTATCACCTTATTCTAATAGTTTGAGCAATATTCCCACATTCTATTTTTGAACAAAATTAGATCAATCCTAAGTCTTCAAAATGCTAGTTCCCAATGCCAGGCAACTGACCCAGGATGTCGCTGTGACAAAAAATAAAAAATAATAATTTACATAGTTCAATCAGTAGACCTATGTACTTAAACAATTGGAGAAGTCAAAGTTGTTATAAACCTCAAACTCTAGTTCTAATTACTCCAAACTCACACAGTAATACGATACAATAAACACTCTAAGTCCAACTAATTATACAAGATTCTTATCATAACATATGCATATAGTTAATACCAATTTAGCAAATCCAATGTAAGAAGCAAGAATAAAGAATGCGATCAAGAACAGACTACAAAAAAAAGTCAATTCCATTCATCAAGTGGAATTGAAGATGTAAATAAACAAAGGAAAAAAAAGAGCTGCAAACGACCTGCAGAGAGCTTTCATTTCATCTTTCCATCCACACTCTATGAGCCTTTCCCTTAAAAGTTCCATCAATCGCTCCTTTTCTCCACTCTCAATCAACTGAAGCAGCCAAGAAAAAAAAAATAAAAAAATTTTATTCGAAAGATCACAGCCAAAATTGTAAAGAATGATCGAACCTTAATGTTGATAATTTCTTGAAGTGATGGCTCTTTCCCTGGATCCACTGCTGCATCCGGCGTTGGAGGTCGATTCACAGAATTTCTCCTTTAAAAAAAAAAAAAAATTAAAAGCAGATAAATGGGCCAATAAATACCGATTTAAGCTGAAGATCTTTGAGGTTCGATTTAGATTAAGGAAATAATTAGGGACAAAAATAGTACTAACATTGTTCTCAACAGCTACTGCGAAAATCGTGCAACTGCAATCCGAGACTGGCTGTAACATCATTAGCAGCTTCAGCGATTTTATAACCATGGTTTGCGTGGTAGAGTACGACGTCGTTCAGTGAAAAGGTCAAATGTGAAAAAACGACGTCGTTGTCCATTTTCTCCAACCGCTAAAGCATATCCAATGGTAAAGAGTGTTTTTTATTTATTTTTTTAATATAAACACATATGTTCAGCAGCTTCGAAAAAAAAAATGTTTTTTTTATATATATTTTTTATCTTCTCCCAGTTCGCTCATCTAATATTTATTAGTTTTTTCCAATTAAATTTTCAGCAATTTTTTTCCCAATTATAAATGAAAAATTAAATAAAAAATACTAGTACACGTCATCTTCGCCTTGGTCAACAGAAAACGAAATGGCGGCAATCTGTTGCCATAAGTACGGCTGTGGACACAAAATCGGATACGCTTTAGTTAGATCGAAAATATCTTAGTCATAGTTAATCTAATCACACCCCAATTTTCATTTTAGTTTAGTAAAATCTTGAAGCGAAGCCGTAATCAGAGCTTTGCGCTTCTTCAATGGCGTCTGTGCCTCTCTCCTCTTTGTGCTTGCCTCAAAGAAAACTTTCTTCTCTCAGTTTCAGCTTTGGAATTTCAGATAATTTGAGGTCCAGTTTGGCTTCTGTTGGATTTAGCTCTGGAAAGAAGAACAGAGGAGTTAGGGTTTCTATTTGCAGAGCAGCTGCTATTGTGTTTCGCGATCTTGATGCTGATGATTTCAGGCATCCTCTTGACAAACAGGTGGAATTAGATATTGATATTATTATTATTATTATTATTATTATTATTATTATTATTATTATTATTATTATTATTATTATTATTATTATTATTATAACCATGATTACTCATGCTTGCTGCTCGAGAAGATTTCTACATGTTGAAGCAAAAATATTTCCTGTGTTTTTGCTTTTTCAAATTGCATTGGATATTTTAATTGATTTGTGTTATTTTTAGTTGACTAAAGTTTGCGAGCATAATTTGAGACTATATGAGTTTGCTTAGTGCAGCTAATTTCTTTACTTATATTAGACAAAAATGATTAGCAAACCGTAGACTTGCAGCTGCTAAACATATGTGTTTTTATTCTTTTTTGTTTATTCTGAGTACTCAATTTGATTAGGATTTAATTTCCTTCTGTTTTTTCAGAATACGCTACTATTGAGGGCGATTCCAGGATTAAATGAGCTAGGGAAGGCTCTTCTAGGTATTTCCGTTTTATTATAAATGCTTGGTCTTTGATATTGCAAATGCATGTAAACATGTCCTGTGTATTTCCTACTTCAGATACAAGGATGGTTTCCTCTGGTTGGGTGTCTTTGACTATTATTTTTGGTGGGGTTACTGTATGTATTAAGGAGTTTCTTTCAATGTATTATTGCAGGATCTATGACGGAGCAAATCATGCTCCTTGAGAATATTGGTACTTCAGTTCTTGTTTCTAAGAATCAGGTTTGTTACTTTCCAAAAATTAGATATATTATGCACTTTAAGGTACTTCAGTTCCACTAGGCTTGTTGAATATTATGTACTTTAAAGTATCACCTTTTTGTTGCAAGTGAAAATATAGATTCATCCTTCAGATTCATTGCATATAGTAGCACAATAGCAAATAAGCAAAAAATAATATAAATATTGGAATCTTATTCTAATATTCAACTGCAACTGATAAAACCAAGTCTTTTGTGGTGTTATTGTTCTTTTAATATAACTCAATACACTATGCTTTTGTGCCGTTTTCCTTACCATGTAAGTCCAACTTGCTGGAAATTTAAATGCAATATCTGGATCCTATAATGGTGTTCTGTTCTTTTACCAGCTTTACGAACTGCATCAGTTGATGACTGAGGCTGCGGAAATACTGAACCTTGAGCCTCCTGATCTATATGTACGCCAAAGTCCTGTACCAAATGCATATACTTTGGCAATAAGTGGGAAAAAGCCATTTGTAGTTGTCCATACCAGCCTAGTGGAGCTGTTGACAAGAAAGGAGTTGCAGGTTTGACAGTAGTTTCTTAATCACAAACATCTTTGCATTTATTGATGAATCTTAGTTTCTGTCCTCCCCTTTAGCAAATGAAATGTTTAATAAATTGCAAGCCACTATTCTTGTTTATAGACAACCATTTTGCATTTACAATCATACCTATATTTCATATTTAGTACAACCAATTCCTGTACTTCTTATCTTCATAACAGTGCTATCTTCTGAATGATGAAAGCTGTTTACTTTTTGGCCATTCAACTTAAAATAGGCTGTTTTGGCTCACGAGTTGGGACATCTGAAATGTGATCATGGTGTATGGCTCACATTTGCCAATATTCTTACTCTTGGAGCATATACTTTACCCGGTAGGCATTTTTATTTTCTTAATTCTAGTTGCGGTAACTTACCTATATGTTGTCTACATATTGTTTGATCAAAATCATGTATAAATATTGGGAAAACAGTGCAGACTCTGAACTCACAACTTTTTAATGTCAATGGTTTCTTAGGCTATTATGTTTCGAGAAATACCAAGTATATTTCTACTATTCATAGACTTCTGGCAAGTTTATATTATGAATTGGAGCTAATAAGAGTTATAGTAATAGAATGTCATCTGTCTTGGTTTTTGTGATGGGGCCTACTGATGGCTCCATCCAACCTTTTTTCACATGATGAATGCAAAAAGTGGATATTGACAAACATTTGGATGTACTCAGGGTTTTGCTAACTGAGGTTATTGATAATCAAAGTCAAAGTGCTGTTGAGCACCTTATTTAAAACATCAAGTCAAAATGGTGGAAGTAATTTATCAGCTATTTCTGTTTTCCTAGTAACCTTCTGCCATCTCAATGCAGCAACTTTGCCAGAGAATGTCAAATATGCATACTACTGATGCGCAGTTATATATTTTCTAGTGCCCACATTATATAAGATGGTCCTTGTATTGCAATGTTGATTCATAGGGTTTCTAACCACCTATATTTTTCACAGGACTTGGTCAGTTGATTGCTCAGAGCTTGGAAGAACAATTATTTCGCTGGCTTCGAGCAGCAGAGTTGACTTGTGACCGTGCAGCCCTTCTTGTTGCTCAAGACCCTAAGGTGAGTATATATCATTAGAAGGATAAAGTTTTTGTTACCTTTAATATTGTTTCATTCTTCCATTATCTAATTATTCTAGTGGTTCTACAAGAGGTGGTCATCTCTGTGTTGATGAAATTGGCTGGCGGAAGCCCATCAGTTGCAGATCAACTAAATGTAGACGCATTCTTGGAACAAGCGCGCTCTTATGACAAAGCCTCTTCAAGTCCAATGGGATGGTACATAAGGTGAGCAACATTGTTAAAAGAAAACAGGAAAGCAGGTTTATATCAATTTATTTGTATCTAATTAACTAGTGCTGTTCAGAAATGCTCAAACAAGACAACTTTCACACCCTTTACCTGTTCTACGTGCTCGTGAAATTGATGAATGGTCAAGAAGTCAAGAATACAGAACTCTTCTGAAACGTGCTTTAGAAAGGAATGCTGTACAGAATGTTTAGCATAGCCCTGGAGATGGTTCAAATTTAGATAAATTGAGCAGGTACGATTATACACATATGCTTTTCAAATTTAGTTCTTTATTTGATTTCCCTAACCTTTTACAAAGAGGGGAAAAATTTGGATTTCCCATTGGAAGTCTTATATCTCATCATGTTGTTGCTCATAGTTATTTATATATATGTTCTTGCAAATCTTGTGACAAACTGAAAAGTGAAATTTGTTAATTGATTAGGCTAGATGTCCTATGATTGGATTTGTATGTATTTAACTCTCGCACACCCTATATGCCATATAGCCTATTTTAACGTTGATCGCCTTTCTTTTGGACGCTTGTTCAGCTTTCCTCTTTATTATGCTTGAGCTGTTCGCTTTATGCTTTACGCAACAAACATATAATTGCAAGACAATAAGGAACAGGAGAGGAGGGAGAGTCTGCTTAGCATTTGGATCTGCCAAGAATTATTTTGATAATCTCGGTGCTATAAGTTCACAGTAACAGAAATACAGAATCATATATTTTCTGCAGTTCCATGTATAAATGAAAGTTGTGAATAGTATTCATAATGTATTTTCCTATAGAATGAAATTGAAGTTTTGAATCTTGTTCAACTCTCTTTATCTATAATAATTATATTAATGTAATTGGAGGAACGAAATATCAGTTATATGGTTTTGGTTGTTAAGTCTCGAAGAAAGCAGAACTATTCACCATCATTTCTAGTTAGCAATTGAAATAATTTCTCAATAATCAAACATGCTTAATCCAAAAAATCGAAGGATGAAAGGAATGATACCAGCTAGAAGCAGCTAACTTCAAAATTCCATAACTGCAAAAATCATCGCCGATTAATCATTGAGTGACTATTGAGAATAGCAGAGAAATCAAAACTCCCCACTTCATTTGGGATTTCATCCCATTAGAAGCACGCAAAATGACGTTTTCAACCACAGGACCACAGAACAAACCGTCCTTCGTCTGGGTGGTAGTATAGCTGATAAAACTAATGAGCGTTGTACTTGAATCTGCCTTGAATTCCAGAGATTGCTTCGCGGCGGAACCAGTCCCATTGCTTAGCACTGTAAAGTTCTGCGCTGCAGAACCTGCCTGAGCGCAAACTACAAAATTCCCTTCACAAGAGTCATTAGCATCTCCTAGAGTGAACTCCAAATTATACGTTGAACCCTCTGTGAGTGTAGTTGCTGCTTGTATTCCAGCTGAAACTCCCGAGACTATTTCAACTGCAGCATTGCCCTCAGGGACGAAGTAGTTCTTGGAGTCTATGTATTTGACCATTCCCGTAATAGACCATTGTCTTAAGGGAGATAGAACAGGAGTAGGTACTGGATCAAGTAGAATCCCCTCACTAGAGTTGCTTAGGAATTCTGGGCCAAATTCAAATCCTCCATTCAACAATAAGTTATCTGTGCACCCACAAAGAACATTAGATACTGAACATTTAATATATCTGAAATTTGAACAGTACTGAAACGTTTTATATTATAACAAAAATAAAATTGCTGCAGCGAGTGACTACATCAAGCAATTTCATTAACTTAAATAGGAGATGGTGAATATTAGCAATAAAGGGGCTAATAAACCATAAATGTAGTTGTAGACAGAGGAAATATGCTTACCATTGCTCGGAATTAGTGTTTCAATAGATTTGAAAAGAAGCTATATGGCATATAGATTCTCATAAATCCCAGATTTCACTTTGATTGTTTAGTTTAAAAAAATTATAAATTTGAAAAATATTTTTTAAAAATAAATTAAACGATCTGATCCATTATTGATTAAAATGATAAAATTAATAAAATTCATCTAT
>CANUEX010034920.1:0-22463 GCA_948099535.1 Jatropha multifida
AAGCCTTTCAAACTAAGGGCAATAATCTTTTTTTGTTTGATCTCAATAAAATTCCAAAATTTGCCCACACAATTTTCCATCTATCGGATTTGAACTCCTCACCTAATACAAAAAAAAGCATTGTGGTGGTTTTTGAAATGGATCATACCACAAATGTTATTAGAGACTATGAGAAAAAGAAGAAATAAAAAAAAATATATACAAGATAATGTAAAAAACTCTATAAACACCATGCTTTTTTTTGAATTGCAACAAGGGAGCTTAGATAAGCACACTTATGAAAAGTTGTAATACAATTTAGCATATCTTTGAAATTAGTTTATATAATTTGGTAAAATGTCAAGATTCATTCATAGAGTAATATTTTTCACATAAAAAGCCCATGGAATAGAGGAAAAAAAGAGTTCAAATCCCAACACATAGAATAACATAAATTCACTAAAACATCGCATGACAATTCGTACTCTGGCTCATGAAAAATTAATGAATTTTGGGGAGATTGGAGAGGACGGTTTGTAAGTGGTGCCTCTCTAGAAATAAGGTACAACTAATCTATTTTCACTTAAGGGAATCCAAATATGGTACAACTAATTCACAATTATTGCATTTTTTTTCTAATTTGTACAACTTATTCAAAATATGAGCAAGAAATTTTCATCCGTGCTTAGTTACATAATAAAATTACATTAAATAATTTGGAGCTAATGAAATTAATGTACATCTTTACAAGGTATAATCTTGATGTAAAAGGGTTTTTTAAAATTATAGTGCAACCATCCAATTGTGTGTCCATATTTTGAATAATTTCATAAATTTTCACTCATTTTTGTGCTTACATCTAAAAGTCGAGCGTGCCATTAAAAATACACATTGAAAAATAGTCATCATTATAGACTTTGGGAACTTAAATGCATTAAATATATTTCTTTTTTTATTTATCACTTTACTTGTTTAGAGCACAATCTACACACAGATTATAGAGCTAAAATGAGAGTATTTTGATCTTTTTCATCTAATATTCTTTCTAAAGTTTCGATTTTGAGTAAAGTTCTCTGTATAAAAAAACATGCAAATTAAAAAATTTTTATACATAAAGAGAACATATGAAGTAGTATCTTAATGAGTTAAGTGTTAAAAAGAACAAAATAATTTTTATTTACTAAAGTTTTAATATGCGCATTTTATCAAACTATATAAATAAAATTAGACGGAGAGAGTAATTGATAATCTTCCTAATTTGCTGCAATTTAAATTTAAGATTTCATTCATTGATTATAATAAAATAATATATTTTTGATATAAATATTTTATTAAAAATTATATTATAATATGACTCGGAATTCAAAATCAAAATTCTGAAGTATTTAAATGGGAAAATAACCCATAAAATGAGAGGACATTATCAATTTATATCCCTAAACAAATTAGATTTCCAATTTGTAATTTTGTACCTTAAATATTTTATATCGTTACATCAATTTTTCGCGTGACCCGTGGTCCATACACTAACCTATACTTAACCATAAGTGTATTTTTTTTTCTTTTTTTTTAGGACCAATATCATAAGGTCAAACCGTCAACGGCCATGATTGACTACTACGTATCCTTCCGTGATCAGATCTCCATAGCCGTCCAATAGGCTGGACCCACAACCTGTCACATCAAAGCAAAAATGGGCCCTCCAAATCAGAATAGTCAGGGGCCAACTGTTTTTTCATTTATCTTTTTCAACTTTCATTTTTTTTTTATTTTACTTATGAGATAGATGGTATCAATTAATGAAAATAAAATTTTTTATTTAAATAAAAATATTTTTAATTATGTATTAAAAAGTAAAATCCAAATACCTTTCAAAAAAATTTTACTCTAATTGATTTAGTTTATACTAGGCAAGTAATTTCCTTCATTTTTTACCCCTTCTTCTTCTGTTTAGTTTCATTCGTACATCACGTGATGTTCGTCCTCGACGCACTACAAATTTGAAACGGCACTTTAACAGAAGGACTCCTATGTCGTTCAATTCAGAAACGAAAACGTTTTTCATTATCTTAAAAAAAAGAAAAACAAGAAAAAAAAACAAAGCGCACATTCCAAAATAGAAACGACAACTCTCTGTCTCTGTCTGTCTGTCTCTCTCTCTCTCCCTCTCTCTTCAAATCCCATACTCCCCACAGCATGCTTTGTTGCTGTTCTCCACGCGTTCCAAGATTTTGCAGAGACCCTTCTTCTATGTTGTAGCTAGCTATAGCTATTAGCTTCTATTTCTTGAGGTGTTGTTTTGCTGCTTAGCTCTTGTACTGCACAAAAGCTGTTGGTCAATATTTGATTTGAAAACTCTGTTTCTGTTGTTTCGGTTTCATATTAAAGTGCTGATAATTAATCTAGGTACCCTTCTTCGCTTTACTGGTACGCTTGCAGAAGCAGAGAGAAAAAGTAGACAGGGGCAGAGAGCGTGTTTTGCAGCGATTATCAGTTTTACACAGTGGGTTTTCTTTTTCTTTGTGATTTAAAGATCCTTCTCTAAAAAGCAGAAATGTTGAAGATGGTGTGGCTTTTCTTCAACATCTTCCTTCTTTGTTTTCTGGGTCTTACTGGTAAGCATTATGGATGTTCTAAAAGAAAAAGAACTCATTTTTTCTTCTTGTTCAAAATCCTTAATTTTTTTTTTATTATTTCTTGTAGATGCAGGTCAAGAAACTAATATTCAATTCCTCAACCTCTATGATACAACTTCTGGAGTTCTTGAAGGAATGTCCAAGTCAGATCATGCGTTTGCTGTGTCTGCTAGTGTTGAAGATCTTACTGAAATTTCTAGGAGTGTTTTGAAAGCTGAGAATTGGCTTAGAACCCACGTTTTACCCCAGTTTCCTGCTACTCGAATCACTACCATTGTTGTGGGTAACACTCTTCTCTGCCAAAATGGTCAAAATCACAACTGGGTTTTGGTTTTACCATCTCTTAAGAATGTCTATTACTCTCTAACTAGATGGGGTTTGGAAAAAGAGATAAAAGTTTCTGCTGCCTTTTCTTCTAGCTGTTTTAACATAAAATCTAATCTTTTTAGAGATGATTTAGTTGAAAAAGTAACCAAACCTCTGTTACAGTTTCTACATAGTATAAACTCTACTTATTCCATAAATCCATCTCCAAATTTCTCTGATTTATCGGATGAAACTGTGAATTTGGTCTCTTCTTGCGCTGAATTTCTAAGAAAGTTTGGATCTTTTCACTTTACGAAGATCAATGTAATGGAGACCAACTCAAAACAAAAAATATCCATTAACAGGAAACTTTCAAGCATAGAATCCCCAAATGGGTTTTCTGTTCCTTCCAATGTAGCCAAAAACCCACATCCTCCATCACCCATTGTTGCTTCACCGCCATTCTCTTTCCCTATTGCCTCTCCACCGCCAATGGTATTCCCTTTTGCACCAGAACAACAGGAACAACCTCCTTTTAGTAGTGGACCGGCCTTAGCACCGTATGGTTACTCACTGCCACCATGTAATCCAATTAGTACAATAGCACCAGCACCAGGGGCAGGCGAGGTGGTGCAGGAACTTTGGTGTGTGGCTAAGCCTGGTGTCCCTGGAGAGACATTACAGGAGGCGATGGATTATGCTTGTGGTGAAGGTGGCGCCGATTGTGCAGAGATTTTGCCTCAAGGAAATTGTTTTTATCCAGATACTGTTGTTGCTCATGCTTCTTACGCATTCAATAGCTATTTTCAAAAGACTAAAAGAAATGGAGGTTCTTGCAGCTTTGGAGGCACTGCCATGCTCATCACTTCTGATCCCAGTAAGCTTTTCTGACTCTTATTCTTAATTTGAATTAATCAGCCTTTATCCATCACTATAAGCCCTTTTAACAGTCAACTTTAATCACTCATATAAAAATTGCATTGGTGGCTCCATATTATATTTACCTTTTCTTTGTGATCTTGAACTCTTGTCTAACTACAATTTAAAGTTTGAATTCATTGTGCCAACGCTCCTTTTAAATAAGGTTTAATTGTCCTGTCTGAAATTTGAAATATGATACATAAAATACATGGTTGTTTCAGGTTTTCTTCATTGCCGGTTTCCTCTGAGCTAGACAATGTCATTGAAGAAGTTGTTGGGAAATTAAGAATGTTGGATTTGTTTTGCCACAAAGTTGGATTGGTAGGGTACGGTCTAAAGAAATTGTGGTGTATCGTACCGTTAAATATTAAGCGGGTCAACTTAGCACATAACGTGTAGGAGACTGTTTTAAGGAAATTTTGGTGTGGTTTTAGGTAGTGTTTTGTAGTGCAGTCTTTTGGAGAACAAAAGTAGAATGGGAGTGCTCTTTTGACTTGTATTTTAGTACTAAACTAGATAGGTATAATCCTCTTACTTTCAATCGATTAGACATTGCTTCTCTATTTGATTCTTCTCTTGTTTATTACATATTTACATGCCTTTTTGGATGCTGAATTGCTAGAAGTTTCCAATCACTTGATGCATAGCTAAAACCTTTTTATAAGTTTTTGTGGAGGATTTGTCATTGGTGGATTTAAAACTTTTAAATTGACTTTAACCTTTATCATCAGGTGCTAATCATTGTGCAAACCCTAATCTTTCAAAACCTTTGTGAGAGTTCAAAAATTTTGTTTTAATAAGTTTGGGATTAAAGCTTGGATGTGGTGATGTGTTATGATAACAAGTTTAAACAATTGTGAAGTTAAAATGTGAGTAAGTACAAGTTGGAATACTATTAAGAACTGATTTACAATTCATGTAGGTAAAAGATCTCAGGCATGGATGGGTATTTCGTATATCTTTCGATGATGTTTATGCATAAATGTGAATTGCAATTAATTGAATAAAACAGAAGTCAAGGTTTTGTAGGGATTTTTTTTAAAAAAAAAACAATTTTAAAATTGCTTTAGGGAAATAAATCCAAAAATATTAATCGGAAGCCACTTTGATATCAGAGCTAGGTTTCAATCCTGGGACTTGAGTTATGGGCCCACCATGCTTTCTCTCCGCCACTCTGATTAGTTAACTATTAATGAACTATACTAATCCTAATTGAAGTAAATAACTACTTAAAAATTTTTTTTTATAAATTACATATATATTTTTATAGATTACATCATTTCACCAATTGGGACTAAATAAGGAGCTAATGAATCCTCTTCTTTTTGTAAAAACTTTTAGTTTTTGTTTTAGGATATATATGTAAAAAGTTATTTGATTAATGTAGATATAATGATTTACATTTAAAATTTTTTTTTGCTATACTTTTTTATCCAAAGTAAAAGTGAAAAAAATAGAGTGAGAAGAACAATCCAAGGACATTATCATGTTTATGGATGCTTTGCTTGATTGAAGAGTGGAGAGAGATTTTCTTTTAGAATTCGTTACTTCTTTTGTTTTAGCAGCCGAAATTATTTCTGCTCACCTTATTTATTTTTGTTTCACTTTTAAGACTTAAGTCTACAAAGTAACATTTAATTAGAAATTCTGATTTGAAAAGGGGACCAAGACATAGAAACATATGACAAGAAGTTTGGTTTTTTAAATGCTTGGGTTGAAGAGTACATACAAGGCTTACAGTTTATAAAACTATAGGATCGAATATCTCAGTTAACAAAACTTGTAGCTGTACATAAGGGAACAAGAGGATCATCAAGTAAACAATTACCAACACAAGAATTTTACAAGTAAATCACCGTTGCTCATTGGTCTTGGTAGGTACTATAGCAGTTGATTCCCCAATTTCACCACCATCAGAAACACTTTTAGTAAGTATAGCATTGGTGGTGTGTCCAATTTGGCCACCAACTGAAAAGGTATTGCCTTCATTCTGCCAGGGTTATAAATATTATAATGCCAAAGCCATCAAAAACAAGAAAAGGTCATGTAATTCAAAGAAGCAGATGTTATTTAAGTGTTCCAATAATGACATAAAACCATCAATCTTTTCATGAACCGTAGTTACCACTTTTTGCTTTGGTAAGTAACATTTGAATTAACTCCAAAACATATTCTATCTCATTTTTTGCATTTAATTTCACCCATGTAATAACGTCCATAGTATATGTCATGCAAAAATAATTTAGTACCTAGTTCATCAAAATTCTGCAGTCCAACTATTAAAAGATTTATACCATTAGTTTGCAGTTCAATAAAAGAGTAGGAAAAAAAATGCAGTTTACCAAATGAGGGAAAGAAAATACAGGTTACCACACAATTAATCTCATATACTGACGTTTGATACCTATTGATTTCTTATTCAAATATAAGAATTTATAAGGGGAAACAGTTAATTTGTTTACCAGGAAAGATGAAGAAAATGCAACAATATTTGCATTGCAAAGGAAGACATGAGTCGATTCATTTATTAAGAATGCTTCACATTGCACATAGGCAAAAAAGACACCCAGTAATATCATCATAATTCAATCAAAATTGCACTAAAATCTAGCAATCTTCCTTGGCTGCTAATTCATTGTCACCATTAATCTAACAACAGAGGTACCATTTCCAACCTAGGGTAGTATTACCAAGCTAATCACTCAGTTACGCTCTAGTTTATATCAAAGGTTTTTTATGATAATTTACTTCAATTATTAACGATGACCAATTATCAGCCAGAAATGCCAGCTAAAGAATTAACGATGAAAAAATAAAAGATAAATGGAGATAATAAAATTTTGTCCAACAATTTCAAGTTCATATTTTTCATGAAACTGCAAAATTTTTAGTTTCCTATCATAGCCAGAAGAATTCAAGCACACAATTTTTGCTGCAAACTTGATAATATGAATCAAACATGGCAGGTAACTAATACCTTTTTGGTTAAACCCTGAGCAGCCATAAGTTCATAAAATTTTCGCATCAGCATTTCTTCCTCTACCTGCAAGAGATGAAGCCCAGAAGGTTTGAATAGGCAAGATTGATTAAATAATCAGGTTGCAAAGGTTTTGCACATGTAAATGTCGTCAGGTTGATGCATGATTTTACGTCGTACAAAAGTTCATGCTTCATAGTTCCTACTCATTCATTTAGTTAAAGTCCTGTCTGGATTGACACTTCAGATGAAAACAACAAAGAATAGAATTCCTAAACCCATCTCTCTCAACTGATTTAAGCCATTCCCATAATTTGTTCTAATTTTAAGCTAGTAATTATAGTCTATTCATACATAATTAAGAAATAATTCAGTAGGGTTAGCAGCCATTTAGTATACCAAAAGCCTGATAATCAAACATGTCATTCACCATATACTTTCCAATATCATTTCTTGATTGGTCAGTGGTCACGAATTCCAAATTCATAAATAAAAATGTAATACTGAACAAGTGCTTTTCAATCAAAGAACTGGACTAAAGAAAATAGTTAAAATGAAACAGAACTGAGTTCAAGTTTGAAGAAACATCAATTGGCAAGAATGTCCATTGTCATTCCATTGTAATGTGATTACAATAGAGCTTTCAATTCCTTTTTCCCAATATGATTACAGTTTGTTTACTTTTTGATAAGCTTTTAATTATAGTAATCCCGTTCAGTTAATCATCAATCCTCGAAATTGTTCACACTCAAAACAAATAATCATAAACAACGATAAGAATCGGAAGGGAAAGAAACCAACCTGAAGCTTATGCAATTCATGAGACATTGAATTATATGCCTCCATTAACAACTCATTCTGCTTCTCCAAATGCCTTGGAAGAGGAAAAAAAAGGAAAATCATTTTCCAGAATAAAAATATATTTGACGGAAAATAAAGAGGAAAAAAGAAGCCAAAAAAAAAAATCTTACTTCAACATCTCTCCGGTGTATCGAGGATCCATAATTGCTGTAAGCAAGTCGTATGATTTTCGAGAATCAGAGATAGATTCCAAGAGGAGCTATAGCGCCGGTAAGATCGACGAATTGAAAACAAACGAAGCGGAAGAAGATTTGCTCTGCGGTTTCCGTGCTACCACAGCCAATCAACTGAAGAAGCAGATTATGATCAAAGAAAAAAAAAAAACCTGCAAAAGGAAATATATGAGATGAAAAGGAAAAGATGGCGGTGAGGACGAGAAGAATGGCCTGGGAAAGGAGAGAAATTACTGGGCGTCGGGCTTGAGCCGATTATCCATATCATTTTATAGTCTATATATCCGGGCTTGAGCTTGGGCTTTTTATAGTTTTATGAGGCCAGTCTCGTAATCATCTATTATTTTTCAAATTGTTCTCTTCTTTTTTTCTTCGGCTGAAAATCACGTATTATTGTTAACAGTGTTTTGAAATTTAAAACAAACGAAATTCTTATTATTAATATAACATGTTTATAGTCTTATAAATTGAGAGAAAATTTATATTTTCTAGTAAATAATTTAGATATTATAAAAAATCATACTATTTATAAACAACAAGAAATAAATTATTTTATCGATCGCAATATATTTTTCACAAACAAATGAAATTATTTTTAAGATTTTCTCCAGTCTGTACAAAAAAAAAAAGGATACATTCATTCTGCAAAATTGGAATTCTTAATTGCTAATATTTACAAATTAACATTCATTCAACCCGAAGTACATTTCTTGATCATTTTTGGTTTAAAAAAATTGATTTCTAAATATTAGAAAAATGTATTTCTGATGTATAGGATAAATGAAAATTAGTAGTCAGGTGTCCATTTCCTGATGGAAAAATATCAATGTACCAAGAAAAATATATATATCTTAAACCAAAACAAGAGCAAAGTAAACAAAACAATGAAGCTCAATTGACAAATACAGCATGAAGCTACCAGTCCTAGCTAAAAAGGAAAATGTATCAATTTGCCTGAACTTCGGCCTTTGGTGGCGTTTCAATAGAATTTGATGAGGTTGGCTTGCTTTCCAACGACAAAGCGTTTGTTAAGCTTGGAATGTATCTCCAGCAACGCTTATGGACTCCACTTATCTTCTTGGGAGCATCTGCAGCTGGAGTTCCTGTAATAAATACTAATCGATTAATTTGCCATTGCTAAAACAAAATAATTCAAACCAGAGCGAAGGCAATGACTACTAGCACTTCCATGTTGCAACCATTAAACTTGAGAGAAGATACAAGAATACCAATACTAAATCCTAAACAAGTCAGCACCAGAACAGATCTTTTATTTTAAGCATCTCCAATAATAACAACATCAATAACAAACGAGGGAATAAGAAAATAGCATAGTTAACACTGACCGTCTTTGTAAGCAATCCCCCATGCTTTTCCATGTCTACCATCCTGCAACATACAAAACCTGTCAACAACTTTTCTTTCTTATTTCTTTTTTTTTTTTTTGTTATAAAACGCCTCCGTCTTTTTTACTGCAATCAAACTAGTCTATTCCAACTCTAGATCCTTCAAAAAACTAAAAAAAGACCAGCAAATCAAGATAACATGAACACTAAACACTAAAACAA
The DNA here is from genome assembly GCA_948099535.1 of Jatropha multifida. Classification (NCBI taxonomy): domain Eukaryota; kingdom Viridiplantae; phylum Streptophyta; class Magnoliopsida; order Malpighiales; family Euphorbiaceae; genus Jatropha; species Jatropha multifida. The sequence goes on from CANUEX010034920.1 coordinate 9,422, forward strand.
TAATAATGATGACGATGTGATATAAAAGCATTACATTTGAGCTTTCTCCACTTTTCAGATCACTAAAAAAACACAAAATTAATTTCACGATATTCCATCGACAAAGGGACAGAGATACCAAACAAAGGGAGAGACCTTGTAGAGATTGATCTTGGTGATCTCATAAGAAACGTTTTTCCAATGAGATTTAGCCATGTGGTAACCAATTCCCCAATTGGGTAAAAACTGAGCAACCTCAAACAGGTTCTTCTTCTTTCTTCGTTTTGGTTTCTTCAAAGCAGAAGAAGTTGGAGAGGCAACGGTAGCAGAAGGTGAAGTACTGAAGCTTTTGATGAAGTTGAATGATAATCTGAATAAGCTTAGGGTTTGATTAGCAACTGATTTCTTGTTTGTGAGACTTGTAGCCATATTGATGTTTAGGTCTTGCTTTTGCTTCACTCTCTTCTCTGCCGAAAAAAGGTTTTGTTTTCTGGGTGCATTCTACAATCAAACAGAGGCTCAGATTATGCATTTGTCAAACAAACAGAAATAGCATAAGTAGAAGTTGTCCTGCCAAAAGTTTTTCCGTCCAATTTGTTTATTTATAATCAAGCATCATTATCACAGCCACATAAAAAAGAATCAAAGAATTACGAAGATCATGATTCCTATTCATTATAAGAAAAAGAAGAAGAAAAAAAGAAAAGACAAAACAAAATTATACAATCAAATCCATTTACAGAATGGGTAGTATATAATATTATGCACAAAATTAATCATTAGGATGACCCGTTTGAATTTGAAGATTCAACAACAACAACAAAGCCTTAGTCCCAAATTAGTTGGGCCCATCTATATGAATCTGTTGTTTGCAATATCCATTCGGATTAAATTAATATCAATACAACGCAAAGTATAAGATTTTGGCAAAAAGAAAAAAGGAAATTGAAGATTTTTGAAGGAAAGTAGTTTCACACTATCTGTATACAATTCTATTCTATATATACAAAAAGAATGATTCTAACATGGTAATAATCTAAATAGGAAACAAACCTAAATTAGAAAAGATAATATTCTACAAATCTCTACACTCCCCCTCAAGTTGGTGTAAATATATTACACATGCCCAACTTGCAAACCAAAAGATGAAACAACTTGCTACTCAAGCCCTTCGTGAAAACATCAGCTAATTGTTCTTTTAAAGCCACATAGAAAACTTTAATGAACCTTCAACTATCTTTTCCTTTATAAAATGACAATCAATCTCTATGTGCTTAGTTCGATCATGCTGGACAAGATTATTCACTATACCGATGCTTGCTTTACTATAACAAAACAAGGATGTATCTGCTGTTTCAAACAACTTTAATTCTTTCATCACTCTACGCAACCATAGAAGTTCACAAATTTCTTGTGCCATGGCTCTATACTCAGCTTCTGCACTGGACCTAGCAACCACAGTTTGTTTCTTGCTTCTCCAAGTGACCAAGTTTCCACCAAGAAAAACACAATAATCGGAGATCGATCTCCTATCATTAAGGGAACCAGCCCAATCTGCATCCGTATAGCTTTCTATTTTCAAATGACCATGTTTGGAAAATAACAACTCTCTACCTAGAGCTGATTTCAAATATCTCAAAATTTGATGCATGGCTTCTAAGTGAGATTCCCGAGGATCATGCATATACTGACTCACTAGACTAACAGCATAAGCAATATCTGGTCTAGTATGAGAAAGATAAATTAGTCTTCCAACCAATCTCTGATATCTGTCTACATCGACTGGACTTCCCACTCCAGCTTGAAGCTTGTGATTAGCTTCAACAGGTGATTCTGTAGGCTTACATCCCAACATACCAGTTTCTTTAAGGAGATCAAGAATATACTTTCTTTGAGAGATGAAAATTCCTTTTTCAGATTTAGCAACTTCATTTCCAAGAAAGTATCTCAACTTTCCCAAATCCTTAATCTCAAACTTCTTGGCTAACAAATTTCTTAAATGAGTCATTTCTTCTTTATTATTCCCTATCACCACTATATCATCAACATAAACAATAAGTAACGTGATCTTACCTGCATGATGTTTAATGAACAAGGTATGATCAGCATTACTCTGAATGTATCCAAAAGAAAGCATGGCTCTACTAAACCTTTCAAATCATGCTCTTGGTGACTATTTCAGCCCATATAATGACTTCTTCAACCGGCACACTTTTTCTATAGTCTTGTCATCAACAAATCCTGGAGGGATCTCCATATACACCTCTTCTCTCAAATCTCCATGTAGAAAGGCGTTTTTAATATTAAATTGATGTAGCTCCCAGTCAAGGTTGGCTGTACAAGACAATAAGATTTTGATAGTGTTCATCTTGGCTATGGGGGCAAATGTTTCCTGGTAATCAAGTCCATAGGTTTGACTGAATCCTCTAGCAACCAATCTAGCCTTGTACCTCTCAATTGAACCATCTGCTCTATGTTTAACCGTGAACATCCATTTACATCCAACTGGTTTCTTTCCTGGTGGTGAAATTACAAGATCCCATGTCTCGTTTTTTGCCAAAGCTCTCATCTCTTCAACCATTGTAGCCTTCCATTTTGAGTCCTGTAATGCCTCTTGCCAATCTTGCGGTATAGAAATAGAAGAAACAGACAAAACAAAGGCTCTATAGGAAGGAGACATAGCATTATAGGAGATAAAATGGGAGATGAGATGTTTGATGCATGTTCTAACTCCTTTTCTAAGAGCGATAGGAATATCAAGGTCATTGTCAGAAGGGCTAGAATCAAGATTAGAAACAGAATCAACAAGGATTAAAGAAGACTCATCAGGTTCTTGTGCTTCTATATTTTTAGAGATTGAAATTGTAGAGGACGGTTGATCAGAGGTCTCATGCTCGACGGTTGCATCTGTATTAGTCCACCGAGTGTAGGTTTTCAAATCAGGTCTATCCAATCTCCCTAGAGTTTTGGGTGGTTGGTCTCTCTTATTATCTATCTCTATTGGAATCTCCCTTTGGAGAAGAATGTCATCTATCACCTCTTCCTTTTGATACTTCTCCCCCTAAAGAGGTGACTGGACAAAAAAATAAGGCTCAAACTCTCTAAAGGTAACATCCATACTCACAAAATATTTTCTAAGGGGAGGATAATAACCCTTGTATCCTTTTTGAGTAGTAAAGTAACCAACAAACACACACTTCAAGGCTCTAGGATCTAATTTGCTTGGACCGTTCTGATGAACAAAACAAACACAACCCAAAGACTTTAGGAGCCACAATATAATAATTTTTTTCTTGAAGAACCTCTAATGGAGTTTTAAAATTCAAAGTACGAAGAGGCATACGATTGATAAGGTAAGCAACAGTTAAAATAGCATCCCCTAATATGGTTTGGAAAGATTCATAGTGAACATAAGTGAACAAAGAATGATTCTAACATGGTAATAATCTAAATAGGAAGCAAACCTAAACTAGAAAAGATAATATTCTACAAATCTCTACACTAACCTTTGATGATTTTTAACTATGTTTTCTATCTTTTTCAGAATTTAACTGCCTTTAATATTACAAGTTGTCAGCATTTTTAACTGTTTTAACTGATAATTTCCCGTTTTAATTTTATTATTTGTCAATTTAAATAATCTATTTTGCCTTATAAAGCTGTTGGTGCTTTTTCTTGATTTCAGATCATGGTTATTTAGTTGTGTTCAATTAGAAATGTTTCGTTTGTCAAGTTTGCTTAACTGTGGAAGTACTTGGTGTTGGTCGAGATGGTAAATAATTCTGTCTTATTAACGTTTCTCATTTTGATTCTCCAGATGCAAAAGCAGATAAAGAAGACCAGAAAAACAATGGTCTGTCATTTTCAAAAAGTTCTGTTTCTTCATTTTCTGTTATTTTCTTTCTTTAATTTAGTTGCTATCCTTTATCATCTTTATTTTCTCTATGAGGTCCTATTATATTTAAGTGGTCCTTGTAATTCTTATTGTTAGTAATTCTAGTTTCTTTTTGGTCATTAATTTGTATAGTGAAGGTCCCTTGAGAATCTTAGCACCATCTATTTCTAACTTATACTATATTGCTTTAACATGCAATTCTCTTAAAGCGACCATGTGGCACTTTTAGGTAATTTTGATTTCCCAACTCATGTGGCATACATGAGTATCTCACAGGGAACAACAAATATGAGTTATTTACAAGGATTTTCTACATTAAAATGTTTCCTGGTTAACATAATTTGCAGGCATCTTTAACATTTATGGTTTCCTAGTGTTCATTATCAATCCTTTCGAAAATTATAATGACAAAGAATTTTGTTTATAAAGCTTTTTTTTTTTTTTTTGCAGTTGCAAAAGGGAAGAAGCGGAAGAGTGACTCTGGCATTGAGGTGTGTTCTCTATATCCTTTTCATTTAGTGCTTCAGCATACTGCTTTTTCTGTTTTGAACTATTTGGAGGATGCAATGGTGTTCTCATGCTATTATGTTGCATACGTCATTTTTCCTGTATTTTACTTTGTTCAGATAGACCTATCTGAAATATTTATGCAACTAGGGATGCTCGTGGCTAGTTTTCTAATGGCTGTACTCACCCAGCCGACTTAAATATATACTTGTCAGATTTACCTGCTTTTTTTTAAAAAAAAATTTTGTTTTCATTATGCCAACCGAAAAAAAACACCTTCATAATTCGAAGTAACTATAAAATTTGAGATTCACCACTGTAAATGGAAACAAAATAAGAAGAAACATCAATTCAATATCTTCTTGATCTTAAACATTGCACACATGCTTGCCTTGTGGCTTGTACACCTTTCATTTTGGAATTTCAAATGTTTTTTCCTGTTCTTCTGAATCTTATGAAGATTATTTTGTATTGTTATTTGTGATTGTTAGAAGGATAATTTGTCTGCTGAAAAGCTTGTCAAGATCCAAATTCCATCAACACTAAAGAAGCAACTTGTTGATGATTGGGAATTTGTCACCCAACAGGATAAGGTATATATCCATGACATCAGGGACTTTTAGAATCTTTTTTATTCTATACTGCTGTTGCACTCATAACATGCTAAAATGGTTTTAATTGAATGAGTCAATATAGAAGCAACAATTATAGGATTTACATAAGCTGCATGACTGCATTCATGCAGCTTAATGCCTTTTTCTTATTCCTATGATACATCTCTGCATGCAACCTGAAAGGAGAACACTATCGTATCATGGCTAAGGTTTGGAATTTTCCATTGAAATGTTCCAGATACGTCCAGCCTAGGAAGATTTGAGAGAGTTCTGCCTATGACCTACACAAAAACTCATAAACCTTAAAGTAACTAGTGCGAATCCTGAAGAAAACAGAAGGGTTGTGATATATTGTGGGTAGCATAAAACTGCAGTCAAATCCTTTCGACTGGAGATTTTTGCCAGAAAACAGTCTGTTATTTCACAAAGAAAGGTTTTGATTTCAATTGAATATTTTGATTTTTCGGTTAAGGATCACAATCTGCAAGCGAAAATTGAACATCTTATGTCCCTCTATCAATTTTTTTCATTCATGTTTCAATTAATTTTTGTTGCCCTCCAGGATCATGATTGCATTCAATAGATCTTCTTCAACACATTATTATTGTGCACGTATTTTTCTGTAAGTTAGAATCTGAATTGTCCCCACTTAATGCCGTTTCTTTTCCTGCAAGTGTATGGAATTATATGAATTGTAAACTATATGCTACAAATCTGTATAATGTTTCCTTTTTCAGGATAAAATGCAATAATGATTTGTGACAATGATAAGTTGAGTTTTTGTGAGTATATATTCTTATAATAATATAGTCTATTTGATGGGATTTGTTTGTTGGTTGCAGCTTGTTAAACTTCCACGATCACCGAATGTGGATGAAATATTGACAAAGTACCTGGAATACAGGTCCAAAAGGGATGGCATGTAAGTTTTATTTTAGTTCCTGTTGAAATTGCATGAATCAAATGTAATTGAATTCATGTCCTGGCACTTGTGCTTCTGAGCCTATGCAACTATTTTATAAATTTACATTTGTATATGCCAAAATCCTGGTGTGACCCATTCTTGACTATATGGTTTTTTGACTTCCCCATATTTCAATTCAATTGTTGGATAGTTCATTTATTTTGAATTAGAATTTTCGTATTAATGCTTCGATAGAACGTTCCCCACATTTTAATGCAATGGTTGTTTTAGATTGATAATAAGATTAGCATGTATTGGACCTTTAAATTCTAAAATTCGTCCTTATTTGGAATTTTGCAAATGTACATGGATGTAAAACCATGCTTCTAAAAGAAAAGTATATAAGACTTTCTTATATTCTTGGTTTGCACATGCATATTGGCCAGTTTTAATTTCACTTGTTTTCGGGGTTTGTTTTTTTTTTTCACTTGGAGGTATTTCTCATGCTTGTGGGTTTGGGAATGCGTTAGTTTGCACTGATAATTGCGGTGTGGACTATGCTTTTCTTGACACAGGATGACTGATTCGATAGGAGAAATTTTGAAAGGGATTCGTTGTTACTTTGACAAGGCATTACCAGTAATGCTTCTATACAAGAAAGAGCGGCAACAATATTACAGTACTGTTGAAAATGACACATCTCCATCAACTATATACGGTGCTGAACATTTGCTGCGTCTCTTTGGTATGCTCATAACTCCGGTGTTATTATTTTGATTTTTTGAACAATGGAAAGTAACAGTTCAATGAAGTTTCTTAAGAATTCTTTCGGCTGGTTTTGTTTGATGAAAATTAAACTGGTCAATTGATAAATTTATCACAATGATGTATTTTGCTATTTCTGGAGTCAAATTCTATCATTCAGAAGCATTAGTATCTACCTCAAACCTTTTCAGTTTTGTGCAACAGCTATATCCATTTTTATTGCCTTCTGCAATGAAATCATATTATCAGTCTTTTCCTTCTTGAAACACCATTTGAATGCTCCTTTTTACTAAAAAAAATCTATTTTGGAGAAGGGTTTTTCTTAGGGGTGTAATAAAATCCTTACTGGCTTGAACTACAGTTTTGACAGTCTCACATTTGGTAGATGATTATCCTAATGTCGAATGATGTTAAAGAAATTGATTTTCCATTTTAGTGATGTTGCATGTGGGTAATAAAACTCTGGTGGCAATGAACGTATTTGTTGATTGTGGAATCTCTCTCCCCATACCTGCCTCCTCTGACTCTCTCTCCCTCTCTTTATTATTGTAGTTGTTTGTTTTTGGTTTTTAAAAGATGGGGATACAGAATTTTGGAAGCCTAACTAAGTACACTACAAGCCAAGTATCCAACCAGTGGGTCAGTTGTTATAGCCTTCATGAGTTGGTGTGTTGTATTCCACAGTTTCCTGTGGGTACATGGACAGTCTTCCATATTTTTATTTATACCATTGGACAGTAGATGATCTGCTTCTTTTAGTAATAAATTTTAGATTCAATACATTGTATAGAATTAGTTACATGTAGAAATTATATAGTTTTCCTTAAAGAGGAGTGCAACTTGTTTCACCACATTTTATGCCAATTTTTCGTATTGCTTGATGTGATGCTAAAGTAGTGGTGTGCTTACACTCAGCAATAACAATTCATGGATGTGTAAAGACTGTGACCAACAAAATAATGCATTTTCGAATGAGAAAATTAAGATGGTATAAAATGTTGCACAAGAAACATTTTTCCTGATTATTGTTAGCTCAAAAATATTATCTTCACATACTTGTGCAAATTGTGTAGTGTTTCCCATATTTATTTAGCTTTTTTTTCTCCTGCAGTCAAGTTACCTGAGCTATTGGCATATGTGAACATTGAAGAGGAGACATTAACACGCATGCAGCAGAAATTGCTCGACTTTCTCAAGTATAAGCTTATTGCATACACATTCAGTTAGCTTTTACTATTTTTTTAGATACAACTCGGTGCTAAGAAGTTCTGATTATATGCATGTTCACCCGCTCATCTCCATGAGGACTTGAATGCCCAAAAGTTCGTCAAACTAAACTAATGTATTGATTATGTAATGTTTTACATGGCTGGCATCTTAGATCAGTCTCCTCGAGCTCATGAAATCATGAGTGCTATAAACTGAAAGCGAGTTTTAGTGTTTAAAAAGCTGATGTGATTGTTTCATTATGACTGTGTTCGGCAATAACTTTTGAAGTAGCTAAATGCTATTTTTTATAGTGTTTTGACAAATGCTATTTTTTATAATATTTGGTAACATAGAATTTAAATTTGCTTTTAGAAGTTTGGTGAAGTTTTATGAAAAATTAATCCATGTAATATTTATCTTTTAGCATTTTATAAAAAACTATTCAAATAGCTAACAGTTATCAAAACAATTAATTTTGTCGAAAGATCCTATATGCTCAATGGAATGAGTTAATTAGATGTGTTCTACACTCTATTAATTATCAAGTGGTAGTCTCTTTATTAAAGATCCTTTGCAGCACAAAAATCTCTTAGAAATTTTCATCATGGCAACAATCTACAGAACAAAATTCTGGGAGAAATAGGTCATTTTTCTTCTAAAGAGATGCTTCTGTTGTCCAATCTAAATTGGTAATCTCTCTGGTGCCTTGCAGATTTCTGCAGAAAAATCAAAGTACTTTCTTCCTTTCGGCATATGATGGATCTAAAGGTTTTGAAGGCAAAGGCAAAGGAAAAGATGAGTGAGCAGTTGCCCAAGTGCTCTACCTTATCTGTTATTCCTCCAATCATCAGTAGGTGAAAAATGCTGTGGCAGATCATTTGCCTTGTCATCTGCTGATTTAACACCACGGGGAGGTAAAACATCTAATTGTTGTTGTAACACTAGCATTGGTTATTCTTTTCAACTTTCAGGGAAGGCATTTTTAGCAATTTTAATGAGGTATGTGCAGTTATGAGGGATCTTATTCTTGTTTAAAATAACTTGTAAGGCTCAACTCATTTAGCTGATTGAAATGTGCACCAAATGATATACTTAACACTGATGTAAAATTGCACTACATAATTTGAAAAAATGTATTCTGCGCATCTGCAAAGTTGAAGAATTTATAGTATCATTGGACATTAGTATCTGCTTATATTTCAGCTGATTAACTTGGGTAGTTGGTTTGCATCAATAAATAGGAGATCACTATTTTGATTATCAATAATGTATTTAACGCTATTCATTTGATGCCCCATTGCCTTGGCAATCAGCACACCTAAATGACCAACACCACCTAGACCCAGAACTCCTGCATTCAGAGTCTTATTTGATCCTTTGAATTGTTTCAAGGGACTATAGGCTGTCACTCCAGCACACAATAGTGGAGCTGCTTGCTCTGGTGCAAGCTTGTGTGGTATTCTTACGGCAAACCTGCATTATTTGCCCCCAAATTAAGTTAGGAAATTTATTTTAAATTTCATATTTTCCATTTAGTATGAATGGAACTGTCTATTTTACTTCCAGAAATTCAATTTTGTAGAGGCGATGAACAAATCAACTCGTTTGCCGGATTTACTTACCTCTGATTGACAACCATAGCAGAAGAGTAGGCACCCTGAGTGATTCTCCCATCTTTGTCTATGACATTGTAAGTTAAAATCCTTTCGTTGCAATATTGCTCCATCTTGGACTTGCAGGTCAAGCATTCCCCACAAGACCAAATTATGCACCCAACTCCTACAATATCTCCGACTTTGAATTTCCTTACTTCTGGTCCTAGTTCTACAACTTCTCCTACCACTTCATGCCTTCAAAAAAATCAAACAAGCAACAAAAAGTTGAATAGAATTTCTAAATGTACACCTACTATTGTTAATATTTAAGATATATACCCTGGGACTAAAGTGTAGCTTGTTGGGTAAAGCTCGCCTCTCGCTTGATGAAGAGAGAGAGAGATTGATCATCAACAGAAAAGGAGAGGAGAAGAGAGAGAGAGAGAGAGAGAGAGATCATAACTTAATAAAACTGACCTAAGAGTGAATGAGTAAGGTGAAAGATATCCTGATGAATCTCTTGCAGCCCAACCAATGACTCTTCTCACCTCCATTTCTGTTTTCTTCACCTAAGTTGACTGCAATGGTGAGAAAGTACAATCAAATGTAGTTATGGATACTTCTTTTGGGGGCATTTATAGCCGAAACAGAGTTCATGATCATGGCCTTTTTCCTATAGCATTCACATTTAATATTTTCTTTTTCTTTTTCGTTAAAGCGTAAAATACCAAATTTCGAAACAGATCATGAAACCGACAAAGGCTGCGGTGGATAGTCCAAATTATTAAAATAGTCCTGGCTGCGATGCATAATCGAACATTTGATTGGATTACTCCAATGAAAGCAGACATTTGACAATATTACATATCTAGGGTTTATCGGCGTTCCGCGCGGTTAATTAGATTATCTAAATATAATTAATTTAAAAATATTAATTAAATAAAATAGAATAATTTAAAATTTTTAAACTTATAATAATTTACACACCAATTAAAATAATTTTAAAAATATATTTGAGATCCAGTAAAATTATAGAAAAATAAATAAAATTCTACGGAGTTTATAGAAAAGGAAAAATAAAAAAAAATGAAAAGAGGGAACGTCTAAATTTTATTTTCGTTATATTTTAGTTGAATGATTACAAATATTTTATAATTAAATGCATTTAAAATCGCAGAAAATATAATTTGATTATTTGAAATTTTAAAAAATATACACAATAAAAGAAGAATTCTTGAAATATTTTTATATAAATTTTAATTTAATTTTAATTATAATAAAAGTCTATATCTTTATTTATGTATTGTCTCGTTACTGTAATTAATAATTCTTTACTGCTCAATTTCAAAAATAATTTTTTACTGCTTAGATGATATTTAAAATTTAATATCATTAAAATAACATGTTAATATACAATAAATAAATAAAAATATCAATTAATATTAAATATTTTAATAATATTTTTTGTCAATGTTTTAATAAAAGATTCAAATTAAATTGATTTATTTCCATAATACTTTAAATTTAAATTTGATGTTTAAGAGAGTATTAATTAGGATTTAATTAATAGAATATATTAGAGTGATATTTAAACACTACAACTATATTACAGTTGGGAGAGATAAATTCATAAAAAAATATAAATGATTTTTATTATTTAACTATCAAATATTAATAATTAATTATAGACATACAACAAAAGTCATCTATAATTAGTTGTAAGTTCAATTTCTTCAAGTCTATCACAATTTTCGCCATACTCGAAATTGAAGTTTGAATTGGGTGAACCTGACATCTGATATTAGAAAGAGAATGTAATTGATTAGGTCAAATTAGATTAATTAAAATAACTAAAAGTAATTAATTGCTGTACGAAGGAACAACTGCGTTGGCTGTTGGAGTTACTCCCACTTGTCGGAGTGGTAGTGTCCGCTTCCATTGATCTGTGAATTTGATGTCCTGCCAAGAATCCAGGTGCTGCCTCCACTGGTTTCCCCTTCTCCAGCCAACAATTTATGCAGTCCAACCATTATCTGTTGTAGTTGGTCCTGAAATTTGGAACTGAATTGTTTGAATTGGTTGTCCAGTGCTCTTCGATTTCAGAAACCCAAACTTCAACCATTGACTCTGTAACAGCACATTTTTTTTGTAATACTGACCTGATATCATCACCCATTGTGATTGGCTCTGATGCCAAATCAAAGAAAAGAATATACATGTATAATAAACTCGACTTTATTTAAAAAATTGACAAACTATACCTGTAAAAATTGACAAATTATACTTGAGAAATTATAAAAATTGACTTTATAATAAAAAAATACGAATAAATATAAAAATTAAAGAAACCAATCTCTGTAGGCCGGTAGAAATATATGATAATATATCTAAATTTTAGATTTAAAAATAATATTTTAGTTAAATTAAATTAAATTTTAAAAGATAAGACTTTACTTGAATTACATTAGATTTTAAAAATTATCAATTATTATTATTATTATATTATATATTAAATATTAAATTTAAAAAATAATTATGTTGGCCAATTATATATATAGATAAATGACCGTAAAAAAAAATTAAACTCAAGACATTTAGTCATCAATGCCTCCATAATAATTATTAGATTAAAGTTATATTCGCGGGTATAAATATTTTAAATTTTATTCTTTTACTTCCGTTATTTGGCCCTCTTAATTAAAAATTTTAAATTACCCCTCATTTTAAGTTTTAACTTTAAGATAAAAAATGTTATATAAAAAGATTATTTACTTATTAAAATCTAAAGCCCTCAAATTATCAATTATTTGACCAGTACAGTGCTTGTGCATTTTTTGTCATCGCACACGTCATGGCTCTTCAACCTTTTTAGTCTATGTTTGACTAGTAAATAATAGTTTTTCCCTCAAAAAAAAGTGAATTTCAATATTATAATTTGAAATTTTACTTAAATTTCAAATTACTGATCTTAATTAAAAGTCTTAAAAAGAAGAATATTACAATAAGTACAACCATGTAAGATTTTTAAAGATTAGGCATTTTATACAATTACCCCTTACGCAATTATTAAATTACTGACCCAGCAAAACTTAATGGTAGTGTTAATTATTCCCAAACTAAGGTAAATTAAGAAAAAGGAAAAAATAGTTTTAAGTTTAGCACAATTCTGTTGAGTTTAAAACTCAGCTTGAAGATATATTTTGTTATTTTTTATCCTTAACTGTCACGACCCGTTTTCATGAGCCGGACCGGCATTAGGACCTGGATAAGCTTAAGGCCCCCGAGACTCGTAGTAAGCCTAATCTCTGATTTTAACACCATAATTACATGAAAATATTCTACAAGTTGACCCATTATATTTTTAGTGACTCAACTATCACAAGGCCTTATTTTATTCAACTCAATCATTCCCATAAAGTTTTACATACACTATACATTATTGTTATTACAATCATAAATCTTAACATAACTGCGGATTTTCTACTACTGTATTACTACAAAGAATGCTAAATAATTCTATCTTATACATTCACATAATTCTTTAAATAACCTCAAAGGAAAGAAAACTAATGCT
>CANUEX010034961.1:0-32240 GCA_948099535.1 Jatropha multifida
ATTGTCACACAGAAAGCGAAACATGGCATTCCTGGCCAATAATACAGAATCTGGGTTCCCACTTTCCTTCAACTTTCCGTCGCAGGATTCAATATTGGTAATCGCTGCACTCACCCACGTGAACACTGTATGTCTGTTATCCGTTGACAAAGCATCAATAGAGTCCTCCAATTCCTGGGAAGCATTCGAATACTGCTCTGCGCAATGACTTACCGCCTGTTGAACCGCAGGGTTCAATGTTTGGTTTCCAAGAAACTGCTGCATATATAAAGACGTGTACGTTGCGTTTTGAGCAGCTAACTTTATTGCTAGTACCCCAAGTTGCTCTAAACTCGCTCCTTCACTCGCTGGGTTTGAGTTAAAGCTTTCTATACATTTAGCTTTGTCATGAGAGTGTTCACATACTTGTTCCACTAGACTACTGCCTGCAATTTGATGGGGCAGAAGGCTGATGAGGCTAAGGACTAGAGAAGAAAGGAAGAAGCAATTTCTAATTGTAATTGGCTTCATTTTCCCTTTCTTCTCTTGTCTCTTAGTTTAGGTTTAGGCAGTGATTCATTTTTCCGTTATTAAATAAGAAATCCAAATGTTAATTTGTTTAAAATTAGATTATGTTTAGTGGATGTTATTATCCGTCGAAGATTGGCCATGAATTTTTTTTCATTTATATGCGCTTTACCACTTGAATTGGATAACACTTGGCCTATATTTAGCGCATGTAACGGTTCCGCTGTGGTTACAACTAAAATTGGAGCAAGTCTTGTCATAGAAATTGTTATTTTTGTTCTTGCAATTTGAAATATTTCTATGTGTGCATCCAGCCTGTGAGTGATGCTTTGGACTCCCCATTGCAAATTCAACCATTTCTATCTTTTATCTTTTCGAGAAATATTTTTAGCATCACTTGTGTCACAGATAGTGTAAAAGGAGTGAAAGGACTTTAATACCATCGAAAAATCTTTTAGCAGTTTTAGTATTGTTGATATCATGCCCGGGATGTAACTGTAAATGTGCACATCCTGTACCGGTTAAAATATGACATTGGTCTTTTGTAGCTCAAAATTAATAATAGTTATATATACTCAACTCTACTGAAACAAGCCAGTAATTTACAAAATCATCCACCTTTTTTACTTACACAACCGGACCAACCGGTAACCTAGAGTTAGAACAATCAAGTCTGGGTCGACGCAAGCTCATGCCCACCAAACGGTCCAATCCTTTAAGGCCTTTGCTCCCCTGTGGCTGTGGGTACCTCCACCATTATAGTGACCACGTCTAATGACTTTCTCTGGCATTCTAGAGTATATAAAGATAAACTGACCGGCGATGATGAAGCAGAGCAACCTCTCTCACCTCTTTTCTTCCGTCCAGATTCCATCTCTATACCGCCATTTTCGACTACCGGCGTTACTCTTCCGGTACAAATTTCAGTAGCGTTGCCTGATTGAACCGGGGCTCTACAGAGCGGACAGTTAGAGTGAGAATGAAACCAAATGTCGATACAACAAACATGAAAGGCGTGATTACACTTAGGCAACACTCGTCCTTCCTCGCCGTCTTGTAATTCCGATAAGCAAACGGCGCATTCTACCACTGCGTCCTGAGTTTTCGCGCTATAAACAAAAGTGGGAAGACTTTTTAAAGTAGACGGGTCTAGACCTTGTGCATCACCACTGTCAGTGGCGGCGGTGTTGGAGGAAGACGAGAGTTGGCTTTCACGTAGGTGGCGACGGCAGCGGTTGAAACAAATCACGAGGAATATCGCTGTGAAGAGGATGATTCCTGTACAGAGCATTATCTTTCCATCATGAACGTACTGCGTGCTATGAGAAACTTGATTTCTTGGTTTGAAGTTTTCCATTAGCTAACTAATTTTGAAATGGAGGAGAGAGTTTTTGGAGATATAAGAAGAGTGAAGTAAAGGGAGGGCATTTATTGGAGTTGCAAATTGCAGGGAGAGGAAAGCGATGAGGAAGGTTCCCGTCTGCAGATTTGAGTTGATGGATTCTGGTTTTGAATGGCGGGATTTTATAATTCCCTTATTTTTGTATATTTAGCTACCTATTTTTTAATATTATTATATGATTCTCAATGCCAAATGGATAAACCCACTCTTGTATTATTATATTTTAATAATAATTTTAATTATATTGAATATTCAATTTATATTCAATTTATAAAATTAAATTAATTAAATATGCACGAAATATTTAATAAATTTAAAATTATTATTTTAAATATTATATTAATCACATATTAAATTTATTTTTTATCAGAAAATAAATCCATTTGCTTCTTAAAATAAAATATAAAATGAAACCATTTGACAAATGGGGCGTTAGTTATATGCAGGATATAAAGTGGTGAAATCACTTTTACTAAGTTTTAAACACTTCTAAATTTTATATAAAATTGCCCATCAACGGAGTAACTGTCTTAGATTCTTATCCCAATGACAAGTAAAGTTATATCCGAAACAGGATTTAGATATCCCAATACTGGTTATGAACTTATTGATATCGGTAATCAAGCTAATCAATTATTCCATGAGTGAATAAGTAAGTCACGAGGAACTTGGTAGTTCTTAGGATTCCAACTGCCAAAATGAACAATCATCATCTCTTTCCTTTTTTGTTCAATAATCTAAATATTCTCAAGAGCAAATCTCCCATACACAATATTTTTTTCGAAAGAACATACTTGGAATGTGGCATTGGACCTTGTTGTTTGGTTGTTGGTTTATTATATTCTCTCTAATCCAAAACCAAATCGACATAAGGTAGTAGTAGTAGTAGTATATAAGAGAGACATAAGGTCGCAAGTAGGAGAAGATGGTTTTGTGGTCCCCACGTAAAAAAAAAAAAAAAGAATAGGTACTGCGTCCTCCAAGTTACAGCTGGTTTGCATAATGCTTGCATACATATGATATCACTCTCTATTTAATACGAAAAATTACTCTTTTATCCTTATTTCATCAACTTTTTTTTACCTCATTTATTAAATATAAGAATAAAATAATAATTATGGATGGAAAAATATAAAAAGAGTTGACAAAAATGATATAAAAGCATAAAAAAATATATTTCTAAAATATATAAGAATAAAATCATAATTTTTCTGATTTAATACTATTGAAAGATTAATTAAATGTAATTATCTTCATTTAATAGTTTTTAAATTACTTTATTTTATTCTTCTCAAGTCTTAAAAAATAATTATAAAAATCTTAAGTTCTTAACAATGAAAAGCCTCCCCATTCCATTGTGAATCGCATGACGGAGATGGAGTGCATGTCGATGTTGGTATTTTACATTCCAATGCGTTGGAATATAAAAAATATTGGTGGGGTTAACGTTAAATTATTGGGAATCAGATGTTTTCACTTTTCTTCTATACAAAATGGATTGACTACAAATTCATTAAAATAAATTTTAAACTATAAAAATATATCTTTTATTTTTTTATTTTTTTTCAGACTTACCTTTTTCTTTTTATGCCCTTCTTGCAGCTCATTGGGTCCATAAGAAGCGAAATAAGTAATCATTTGGAATGAAGGAAAAGAAAACGAAAGTGATGCCGTTCATGATGGGCCCCTTTGTCGGGCATGCATGGGCCTACCTACCCATTTTAGGGAAGCCCTAAAAGATAGTATTATAGTTTGTTGGGCCTTATCAAGTGTAGTATCAAAGCCATCAGTTAGGCGTCAGCGTAGGCTTGGACTAGGACAAGACAGACAAGACAAGAAAAGGCTGGTGTACGTATTTACTGATATACTGAACTAATTAAAAATATAATTTTAGTTATAATTAGAAAATTAAAAATTAGAAAAAAATATATTTTTCAAAATAAAGCATTTGGACACTCACATAGATCAGTTAATAGAAGAATTAAATTATTTTTAATGCAACCTTGATTTTTAAAACTTTTGTATTTTTTACTGAACACAAATGGGTAGATGAATATAATTTACTCATTGACTTTTTATTTTGCTGTAAATAAATATAATTTAATTTATATACTAAAAATCTAAAAAGCATTTATAAAATGGAAAAAAATGTTTTATGAAATAAAAAAAATATTCTCAAAATGACAATTAACTTGATTTAACTTAATTATGTTTTAAATTTATATTATAGATATTGCATGTTATAAATAAATAATTATTGCAATAATTAATAGAATTAATCATTATTTATAATTTTAGTATTTTTCTTTCTTTTTTTTTACTTTTTCCTAAAAACTATGAGCATATAATTAATTTTATATTTTAGAAAAAAATTTCTTTCAACATAATTAAATCTTTTAAATTATTACATTCTTATCATTTTTAATATATACCTTATTTAGTATTCATCAGATTGTGTTACCATATTTTATTATATTACTATATAATATAGATATATTACCATATTATATTATATTGCTGTATGACATGTGTATATTACAGA
The DNA here is from genome assembly GCA_948099535.1 of Jatropha multifida. NCBI lineage: Eukaryota > Viridiplantae > Streptophyta > Magnoliopsida > Malpighiales > Euphorbiaceae > Jatropha > Jatropha multifida. The sequence goes on from CANUEX010034961.1 coordinate 4,452, forward strand.
TCATACTTAACATATACATTATTTATTTAATATTATTTTATTATTTCAATTTCAAAACCATGGGTTCTAGTTATAAGAAAATTGAAATCAAATAATATTATCATATGATATAATATATAATATAATTTTTTATTTTATTGAATAGAATTTAAATTTAAATAGAAAATATTTAACATAACCAATCAAAATTAAATTATTTTTATTTTTTCAATCAATAAAATTAAAATTCTTAATGATATTATTGTCAATCCACAAATTTAATAGAGGCATTTTTGACAATCTTAATATATCTCCATCCATTTCTATTTTTATGTACATAGTAGATAATATGCCAACCTATAGACCGAAATTAAGACTTTCAATTAAAATAACAATAATAAATTATGAGGTTTAGATAATGTAATGTAATCAATAATATTTTTACGAAAAATCTATTAAAAAGTTAATTAATTTGTATTATATTTCCAAAAACATCCTAATCCATTGTTCGAATAGAGGATGATATGAAATTGAGTGTTTATGTTGTTTGGCATTCTTCGTTAACCTCAACAAAAACATTAGTAGTTATTACAATGCGTTTCCAAATGTTAAAATTTTTGGGAAATAGCATGTCATGTTCATGAGTTGTCTGTTTGTTATTTATCCAGTAAAAGAAACAACCACAACAGACACTTTTGTGGTTAAAAACAAGGTGACAATTGCCGGCCACAACAACAATTAAGAGGACAATATATATATATATATATATATATATATATACACACAAGAAAGAATTGAGACAGGGAATTAAGGATAGGAAAAAGTGATGGAAAAGATTGAACACACAACAGTGGCCACAAATGGGATTAACATGCACGTAGCTTCAATAGGGACAGGCCAACCGATTCTCTTTCTTCACGGCTTTCCTGAACTCTGGTACTCATGGCGACACCAACTCCTCTCTCTGTCTTCCCTTGGTTACCGTTGCATAGCTCCTGACCTTCGCGGTTATGGCGACACGGATGCTCCGTCTTCAGTCACTCAATACACTGTTTTTCACATAGTGGGCGATTTGGTTGCTCTGCTTGACTCATTAGGAATCGATCAGGTATTTTTAGTGGGTCATGACTGGGGAGCCTTGATTGCCTGGTCTTTCTGTATTTTCAGACCTGATAGAATCAAGGCTTTGGTCAATACAAGCGTAGCCTTGATGCCCAGAAACCCACATGCTAAACCTCTGGATATCTTCAAGGCTCTGTTCGGTGATGATTACTATATCTGCCGTTTCCAGGTATTTGTAGTTTTCTTTTTTTTAACTAGTACTATAGTTGTGGAGATTCAGACGACTTAAGTGAGTATATTCTTACGTAAATGTATAGTCTTTACAGATGCTCATGAAAATTACTATGGCACAGGAACCTGGAGAGGCTGAAGAGGATTTTGCTCAAGTTGAGACTTCCAAATTGATTAGAAGCTTCTTTACAAGTCGTGACCCAACTCCACCAGTTGTGCCTAAGGAAATAGGATTCAGAGCACTCCCAGATCCTCCAGCCTTGCCTTCTTGGCTTACAGAGGAAGATGTCAATTATTATGCGGCCAAATTTAACATCAAAGGCTTCACTGGAGGACTCAATTACTACCGAAACCTGAACCTGTACGTTCTGTGCATTTGTTAATCATAATTAGATTAGACCCTGCTGATTCTTAAAAATTTTTAACATGTGTTGCCGCAGAAGTTGGGAGCTCACGGCGCCATGGACAGGGGTGAAAATAAAAGTACCAGTTAAATTTATTGTAGGCGACTTGGATCTGACTTACCATATTCCTGGTATCAAAGACTATATACACAATGGTGGGTTCAAAAATGATGTCCCTTTTCTGCAAGAAGTGGTTGTGCTGGAAGGAGTGGCTCACTTTCTCAACCAAGAAAAGCCGGTGGAAGTTAGTAAACACATTTATGACTTCATTAAGAAGTTTTGATAATTCCAAATCGATAATAACAACAACGGGGTTCTGTTATTGCAATGTTGTTGGAGTAGAGGAAATAAAATGTAAAAGGAATTTCTTCCTGTCACTGATTTTATGATGTTGGGTTTTCCTCTTGTTTTCATCTTAATTTCTCAAGAAATAAAATACTAAACATCTTGCGAAAGGGGCACAAACTTTTTTAGTTATCAGTTTATCACACACACTTCTTAAATTTTCAGTGATGTCTTTAGCTTACTATACTTCATCTTGTTAGTAAGAATTATCATGGATTGGTGGCTATACTCTATGCATGCAAGTGTGACTCAACCAAATATATTATTCAACTAGTTTGGTAGGTAACCTTTTTTTCAAAAAAAAAGAAAAGAGAAACGTATCCCTGAATGTTTTGGAATTAATTGAATGGGCATATTTTGGATAATTGTGGAAATATTCTAAAATATAAAATGTAAAATAAAGAGGAAGGTTGGTCATATCATACTTCATTAATTAATGAAAGAATGGATAATGTAAATCCGGCCGGTCCTCCATGTCCATAGGAAAAACAAGCGCAGATGCAGAGGTACGCGTTTCCTGGTAAACGAAATGTAGCGCGTAGGCGGCAATTCCATTTTTGACAATGCGTATGAGTTGCGAAGTAAATGAAGGCTACGAAAATGCCCAGAAGCATATATATGCGCGGACGTCCTTTGGATTTTAGTAAATCAATAATTTAGAATTGCAAGTTGCAGTTTTCGAGTCTACTTTTAACATGCACTTGCATTTATGAAATATAATTACAAATTATTTGAACTTTTCTTTTTTTGTGAATTTCTTTATTTTAGAATGAACAGTTAGAATTTTTAAGTTGGTAGAAATCGGAAATTGTCTGGAAGACTTTCAATTAATTCTTTCATTTTTCAATAATTATCAATACTATCCACTTGCCCAAGGTTGGAATCGTTCTCTTCTTATTTCTTCTCAATGCATATTGGAAAAAAGCAGACTTAGTCAAGGCTTTCTTCTATATATATATAGATATATCCTCCTTAATGCATTCAAATCATCCATATCTAGCAAAAACCAAAGAACCCAAAATCTCAAGCGAATACCTCTAACTAGTAAGCAGCAATCAATCAGAAAGCAAAAACACATTTTTTAAAAGAAATGGAGAAGATACAGCACATAAGAGTACCCACAAACGGTATCAACATGCATGTAGCAACAATAGGGACAGGTCCAGCAATTCTCTTCTTGCATGGATTCCCTGAGCTCTGGTATTCATGGAGACACCAACTCCTTCATTTATCTGCACTCGGCTATCGTTGCATAGCCCCTGACCTTCGTGGCTTTGGTGACACTGATGTTCCCGCATCAGTCAGCGAGTACACAGGGTTCCACATCGTCGCTGACCTTATTGGCCTTCTTGACGTATTGGGAATCGAGCAAGTGTTTTTGGTTGGTCATGACTGGGGCGCCATTATAGCCTGGTACTTTTGCTTGTTTAGACCTGACAGAATCAAGGCCTTAGTCAATACCAGCGTTGCCTTCACACCCAGGTTCCCACAACTGCTAAATCCTGTGGAGAATCTCAGGGCTATCGTTGGCGACGATTACTATGTCTGCAGGTTTCAGGAACCTATAGAACATGAGGCACAGTTTGCTGGAGTTAATACAGCAAGCCTTCTGAGAAGTATTTATACAGCTCGGGATCCAAACCCGCCTCGCATCCCTAAAAACATAGCGTACAAATCATTATTTCCAGATTCTCTATGCAGCTTGCCCTCTTGGCTTTCTGAGGAAGATATCGATTATTTCGCTACCAAATTCAAACAGACAGGATTTACAGGAGGATTAAATTATTACAGAAACCTCAACTCGTAAGTTTCATTAATTCAGTTTACAATATTAAATTACGCGATTCTCAATTAATTAAACATTATTATTTATTTTATTAATTAAGTTTGTAATTGATTTGATGATGCAGAACCTGGGAACTGATGGCTCCGTGGACAGGGCAACAGGTGAAAGTACCAGTAAAATTCATAGTGGGGGATCTGGACACAGCTTATAATCTTCCTGGTGTGAAAGAATACGTAAATAATGGTGGATTCAAAAACGATGTGCCGCTTTTGGAAGAAGTGGTGATAATGGAAGGAGTGGCCCATTTCATTATCCAAGAAAAGGCTCAGGAAATAAGCCAGCATATTTATGATTTCATCAAAGAGTTCTGATCTTTTGTAGACTACACAAATCGAATCGTCGTCTCCATGTGCGATTTGATTGATTTGTTCATTCTTTTGTTCATTTTAATACAATTGTACCGATTTTATAATTTATATCGATTCAAACCATCAGTACTGTAAAAGTTTAAAAGATGTAACTTTGAAATAACATAAAAAATAATTTTGAAATGAAAGTAGTATCTGCTTTAAATAATTGTCTATCCAGAAAATGTGGAAAATTGTTGGCTTCCACTCACGCAAGTAGCCTATTTGCATCAGTTGTTTTTCGTTGAGGGAAATACTAACGACGGGAGTCCGTCGTAACGGGAGTGTTAAAATAATATTAAAAATAAGATCTATATATATTTTATAATATTAAAAGTAAAATTCATATATATTTTATTTTTATAATTATATATATGAATTTATTTTTAATATTATTTTAATACTTTCGTCATAACAGAACTCCCGTCACCTAGCTGTACCCTTTCATTAAACTAATCAAATAGCCAATGGCATAAGAAATAGGAGCGAATCCACAGTAGGACGGTGGAAGCGACTGCCCCGGAATTTTTATACTTCCTTTTTTTTTTTTGGAAATAAACTATTATTTATCGCTCACAAACCTCCTCCTAGCCATCTCATATTATTACCTTAAAGTAAAATTACTCACTAGTATGTACTTTTTTGATTCTCACGGACAAATTTTAATGAATTAAAATCTCCTTATTAAATTGATGAAAATTTTTATAATTGTAAAATATTAAATTAATAACGCTTTTATTTTTTATATTTTTATATAAATTGAAAATATTAATTAAATCACATTTAATTGGCTTAATAGAAATAAATTTCAGTTTGTTCATAAATTATAAAAAAAGTTTTCTTTTAAAATATAATTATTTTATTGAAGCTAACCAGACATGGTCCGGTTAATATTTTCACTAATGTGGTCAAGAAGGTTCGAATTGGAATCTTCGACCATAAAAGTTTTCGTCAATTTGATGAAAAAATATTAAAATTGCTTATGTTGTATAGTTTATCGTATTATTTCGATCTATTAGACATTCTAATAAATAATAATATAAAAAATCATCCATTAAAAGACCATCCTAATTCCTACACGCCAACTTAGACCAACATTATTTTTCCAAACAAACACAAATATATATTTTTTTTCTTTTTCAAACGACAATTGTATTTACATCATAGAAGAATATCATATTATTAAGTATACGCCATAGTTGAAATAGGTAAAAGCACAGCAATTTAGCCTATTAAAAAATCATATCATTATAAGAATAAGTAGAAGAATACGACAGCGTCGGAAGTGGTGGGCTGATGGTTAAGGCCTTTATCCACTTACTTATGAGGGTTCAATCTTTCATGAATACATTCTGTTACATCCTCTAAGTTGGGCTCTTGCGTTTATGGGCAAACTGCTAATGAGGGTTCAATCCTTCGTTAACACGTTCTGTTACATTCTACGTCCTCTAAGTTGAGTTCTTGCGTTCTTTTTCATAATAAATTTAAATTTTAATTATTTTTTAATTAAAAAGAATTGAACGCCACTGGACTTATTCACTCTTTTTTATAAAATGACAATTTCAATTTCAATTTTAATAAGTTGATTCAACCCGAGTCAATAATTCAACAACTTATATTTCCTTGCTTTTTCTTACATAGTAATGGTCCCACCGTACGACATAGCAATTGATGTAACAAATATTGTGAACGTATTGCGCCGAAAATATTTAACTAATAACCACTTGCCCAATCGATGTTCAATGTCAGCGAGTCAAAATAGAGGGTTTGATTTTAAAAAATATATTTTGTGGAGAAAATGTAAATAATATTTTAAAAAATAAGTTATTTTGATTTAGTAATACATTTTCATTCCATTCAAAATATATATATATATAATACAATTTCAGAAAACTATTTAAGGATAATAATTTATGTTAAGTGTAAATGGTTAATTAAAAAAATTTATTTTCAGAGCGTCTTCAATGCAATCATGGACTGTGATCGAGAAGATTCAAATTCAAGACTTTCGATTTCTCATATAACTGAGAAAATCAATCAAATTACCGTCTAATTAGTATGGATAGCTCTCATTGACCAAAATAATCTTCTCTCATGCTTTATTATAAAGAAAAATACAAAAGACATGTATACAAACTACGGATTTATTCATTAAAAACAGCCTGTCACTGTTGGTTACGTACCGGAGTTGTATAAATTCTGTTTATGGGTTCATTTATGAAGTAAGCTAAATAAAAGATAAATTTTTAAAAAATTATCCTTTTCATTTTATCAATTTTTTTCACAATAAATGGTCAGAAATATTATCCTTTTAATATAAAAATTAATTTTTATTACTTCTAATCATTGATAGATTTATAGACCGAATTTAATAAATAATTTCCTTAGGACTTTGTTTTTTTGACTAGAAAATATTTTTTCTCTGTCCTCGTAATTGAAATAAGTCGTTTAACTCAATTTGATTAAAAAGAAGACTTGGTCTTGTAATCCCCTCTATAAATACCCTCCTCCACACGGCAACCAAAGCATCTAAGCCTGCAAGAAAAGAAATATAGCTAGAGAAGAAGCAAAGCATATATAAAAAAGATATGGAGAACATACAACACATCAGAGTAGCCGTAAATGGCATCAATATGCATATAGCAACAATAGGGACAGGACCAGCAATCCTGTTCTTGCATGGCTTCCCTGAGCTCTGGTATTCATGGCGACACCAACTCCTCCATTTATCCGCCATTGGCTACCGTTGCATAGCCCCTGACCTTCGGGGCTTTGGCGATACAGATGCACCGGAATCTGTAACTGAATACACCGGATTCCATATCGTCGGAGACCTTATCGGTCTGCTTGACGAGTTGGGTATCGAAAAAGTATTTTTGGTCGGCCATGACTGGGGCGCCGTTATTGCCTGGTACTTTTGCTTGTTTAGACCTGATAGAATCAAAGCCTTAGTCAACACCAGCATCGCCTTCACGCCCAGGACACCGGTTAACCCTGTGGATGGGCTCAAGGCATATTTCGGCGACGATTACTATGTCTGCAGGTTTCAGGTATAGATTTTTCATCTTTAGTTTCTTTATATATATATGGAAATAAAAAAATTAACGTGCGTGTGTGTGTATATATGATCCAGGAACCTATAGAGGCTGAAGAAAAGTTTGCTCTGCTTGACATTGCTAGCCTGCTAAAAGCAATCTTTACAGCTCGTAATCCAAACCCGCCTCGTATACCTAAAGAAACAGAATTTCCGGATTGTTTATGCAGTTGCTTGCCGTCCTGGCTATCAGAAGAAGATATTAATTATTACGCGGCCAAATTTAACCAGACAGGCATTACTGGTGGTTTGAATTATTACAGAGCCATTAAGTTGTAAGTAGTCTTACATTTTTTTTTTCCCTTTTAATCCATTGGACGTCAAATGAGCTGAAAAACATAGCTGGCTACATCGCAAAGAGTAGTCTTTCCCTTTGAATAAAGAATCATCCAGAGACCTCTCGTTTCCCATACTTTATGAAAAGATAGACTAAATTTAGATTCTTTAATTCAAATAGTTAATTAAACCATACTAAATTTATTAAATTTGATGGCAGAACGTGGGAGCTGATGGCGCCATGGGCAGGGCAACAAATTCAGGTGCCAGTTAAGTTTATCGTAGGAGATTTGGACACTGCCTACCATCTTCCTGGAATGAAGGAATACATAAAAAATGGTGGGTTTAAAAAAGACGTGCCCAACTTAGAAGAGGTGGTGATAATGGAAGGAGTAGCCCATTTTATCATCCAAGAAAAGGCAGAAGAAGTCAGCAACCATATATATGATTTCATCAAGAACTTTGACTAATAAGAAAATGACATGGTAAAAAAGAAAACAAAAAAGGAGTTTGACCAGCAATTCGGTCATGTAACTGAGAAAACAATTGTTTAATAAAGTGTGTATGTTTTAGTTATATAGCAACCAATGATTTTCCACCTTAAATTTATTTTGTTAGACTTCAAAATGTAATTGAGAGCATCTCTAATGAACTATTGTAATTCTAGCCTTCTTTGACTTGACTCTACTCTGCAAGAAGGAATCCTCCCTGCCTTCTTGCTAGTTTTTTCTATTCAGCGTTGACTGGATTTAAGACAAAAACGGAAAAGGACGAAATTGAAAAACATAAAACTATTTTCGGAGATAAAATTAAGATTTTGACTATTTTAAGAGTCATATTTTTTATAAAACGTAATTCATCTTCCTCTTTATCCAGCGGCGTTGATTTCAACTGCGGTGTATTTGCATTAACTATTATTGCAATGGGTTTCTATCCTCTATTCAAAGAAAGCAAGCTCCAGCAATTAGGAAATAGAACTCTTATAGGCAGTTTCCAACAAATGAATTTCACAAAATTCTGTGAATCGAAAATTTTGTGTTTGTAATGAAAAAAAATGTGGATTTAAATTCTATAAATTGAATTTTATAGAATTTGATTAAGTTAATTCAAATCCTATTAAAACTGTTGAAATTTGTAAATAAATTTCACGTATTAATTCATTAACATTTATATTGACTAAACTGTCATTTCACCTCAAATATTATTAACTAAACTGTCTCTATTTATTTTTTTTAATATTTTTTTAAAGAATATGAAATTGTTATTGCATATGACTAACCTAAATGAATTCTTAATTTTGAATATATTTTAATCTATTAATTAAAATCAAATTTAAACATTTGCAAAGACATGAAATTTGAAATTTTAAAATTTAATTAATTAATTATGGTAAAATATAAGCGATTTATTCATATTAGTATTTTTATTAAATTATTATGTCAAGGTTATTTTAGAAAATAAAGACAAATGAATTTTTATTTAAGAATTGTTTCAAACATAATTTTATGAAATTTAATTGAATTTTTTATTTTAAATTGTAGCATATAAAATATAAAAAAATTCATTTATAAATGAATTCTACAATAATAGTTCATTTATTCCAAACGATGCGGCTTGAAAATGGCTTTATTAATTTATATTTTTGTTATATGGTTGGCTTTTTCATTTTCTTTCCTTTGATCAATGACTTTGTAGCATTCTTTTAAAATTTGTTGGGTTTCCATCCCGACGTCATGCAATGACTCTACCGTTATCATTCAACGGACCGTTAAAGGATCATAAGTGTAATTGACTTCTCAATATATATAGGTAAATTACAGTTTTATTTATTATATTTTTTAAAGGAAATTTGATTAAGCTTGACGATAACCGTTTGGAAAAGTTTGTAAACAACAAATTTTTTTTCTTTCAGACAAAGCACGAGGACGAGGTTCCATCTTCCTTGCAAAAACTTGCTAAATATTTCCATTCTCTAAAATATAAAATAGGAACTATAAATAAATTATTTTCCACATCCATCCATAAATATCTTTTCATGGTCAGTTTCGTTTTATTAATAAAAAAATTGCATAAGAAACTGAAATATCATGGAAATAATTCCTATCATTTTCATTACCTTTTTATCTTTTATAAAATATTATTATGGGTTTAATTATACACCAAACCAATAATAAATATTATTTTTGGTATTTCTTATCATATAATGAGAAAAAAAAACAATAACATATTTAAAAAAAAATTATTTTTTGATTGGATTAGTATATGATCATTGGCCGTAAGCAAGAATTTTTCTATTATTATTATTATTATGTAAGAATTGAATTATTATATAAAGTCCTTCCCCAAACAAAAAAGTCATTATGAAGTGAAAAATCAAAGTGTTCTTGGGAAACAAAAGTATTATCGTGTTGGAAAAATGATAAAAGAGTGGAAATGGACTAAGAATCATGCAAGCAGCACTAACGATGAAACGGATAGGAACGAAGTTAGAAAATACTTTGAAGATGGTTCGATTCCAATCTAGAACCATCGCTTTTGGTCGTCAAAATTTAATTTTCTTGTGTAAAATTATTTTAAAAGGAAAATAACTTTTCCAGGAAAATGATTAAATGAATATTGAATTTACGCATTTGGTTATAGTTAAAAACTTATGATAAAAGAATATATTTAATTAATATAATTTGTGGGCAAACCTACAACGATATTTTTTATTTAAATCACGGATATCCACACCACATTAATACGAAAATTAAACATAATCACAATTTTAGAACCACCGGTTTCAATTTAAAAAAAATAGAACCGGAATCGAATCACTTTTTAGGAAAATTTTTCATTTCCACTTGAAAAGTATATATATATATTTGACGGTCAAATACTGGTGGAGCAGTGGAAAATTTTTAAGAGGACTTTCGACCAGAAAAAAAAAATAGTCCTATTATTATTATTATTTTCAGAATGAAGAATGTCTACTAATCCTCATTTCCATTTTGGAAGGTACGTGAAAATTCTTTCTTTCTTTCTTTCTTTTTTCTTTTTTTTTTTAAGTCAAATTAATTGGGCTGGGCACAATTTAATCAACGGGCTGAATTGATGGACTCGAACTAGTTTGATCCACGAGTGGGCTTGGGTCTAGGCAAGTCAATCCATAATCTCATTCATTCTTTGATTATCTTCGCGTTGTGCCTTGGTGCTTATTTGGTTGGTTGCGTTAGCTTTACAGTATTTTTTGGTCAAATTTTGCTTTCAATGACGAAATGAAAGTTACAAACTTTATTTTGGTTTCCGAGTCCTTTGTACTATCCAGTATTTGGTAGCTTTCGCACTCTTTAACAGGCGAAAGCTCAAAATCAACGATCAACAAGAAGAGAGATGGAGAAGATACAGCACGCAACGATTCGCACTAATGGCATAAACATGCACGTAGCATCAATTGGGACCGGCCCAGTTATTCTCTTCGTACACGGTTTCCCTGAGCTTTGGTACTCCTGGCGCCACCAGCTCCTTTCCCTCTCTGCCCTCGGCTACCGTTGCATCGCCCCTGACCTTCGTGGCTACGGTGATACCGACGCGCCACCATCCCCCACTCAATACACCATCCTTCACCTCGTGGGCGACCTTGTCGGCCTGCTTGACTCTCTAGGCATCGAGCAGGTGCTTCTTGTGGGCCATGACTGGGGTGCGATAGTGGCTTGGCATTTGTGCTTGTTTAGGCCTGATAGAATCAAAGCTTTGGTCAATACCAGTGTTGTTTTCACGCCGAGGAATCCAAACCATAAGCCTCTGGAGAAATACAGAGAATTATTAGGTGATGATTTCTATATCTGCAGGTTTCAGGTGAGTTGAATTCTTTTCATTCCCCTCTCTGGAATTTCAGTTTCAAAGGTCGTTATCGATTTCAATCAAAGTAGGTGGAGTGTGATTATACTTCAAAGGTCAGATTATTTGCATTTATTTTTCTATTTATCAAACATTTATTGTCATTTATTTGACCGGAGAATATAAATTAAATTATTTTACCTCATTGATCTTCTTATCAATTGTGAATTGTAATTCCATCGCAGATTCTTGTATTTGAAACCTGATTGGAGTTCACAGAATTGAAAGTGAAGTCACTGCGCCAGAAACGGGGATAGAATAGGGTTGGCAAGGACTTGTACGCAGTTGATAGAATAAAGTGAAGTCACAGAATTTATCCTCTGGCGCAGTGACTTTATAATCAATCAATACTTTAGTCACTGGCTATTGATTGATGAATCATCTTGGACTAACAATGGATTTCTCCTTTAATCTAAAATCTAAATGCATTTGAGTTTGGCAAGGACTTGTATGTAGTTGCATCATTTTTTGCTCTCTTTTGTCCTAACCATATTAGAGGATAAAAAAATTTCCACTTGTTGTTAGTCTGCAAGTTCTGGCTTTCGTAGTCAGTTTTCCACTTTTCTACAGAGAAAATTGGCTAGGACTAGCAGCAGAACTAAATAGATTTGCTGCTAATGTTCTGACAGTCATCTCTTTGTTTATTTGAGGTTAAATGTATTCTAAGGCAAGAGTTTTATTTTTTAACTTTCTCAACTGTAGTTATATTTCTACTGAAAATTGTAGAAGTGCTGATTTTGATGATTTTCACACAGCTGACAAATTTAATTTATAAAACTTCATATTATTGCTATAGATGTATCACATTAATAATGTTGCAACTTAGTTGAGTGTGAAATGCATTGCACAATAAAGATTCGGAACACATTGTATTGAGGCTTAGGAATAATGATTCTCCTGGCCAAATTGCTTTAACTCTACGATTAGTTATATTCATTTTAGCATAGACTTCCCTTACATACTCTTGCAGAAGATCTATCCCTACAGATTTTGCTTCTTTAGAAAAGTGAATCCATTATGTTTCGATCAATCCAGTACTGAGCGTCTTGCATCATTTCATGTGAATTGAGAACTGATCTTGAAGACATGGTTTTCAAAATTTGTTATCTTCTTGCAATATTGATATTAGCATGCCTTCTCAGGCCTATTTTCATTTCCCTACCTTGAACTAACCAGCTGAAAATTTGCCGAATTGTGTTGCAGGAACTGGGAGAGATTGAAGAAGACTTTGCCCAAGCTGGTGCTGCAAAAGTGCTTAGAAGATTTCTTACGTCTCGCAGTCCAAAACCACCTTGTATACCTAAAATAGGATTCAGAGGTTTACCAGACAATCCAAGTTTGCCTTCTTGGCTGTCGGAAGAGGATATCAAGTATTATGTCAGCAAGTTTAACCAGAAGGGCTTCACTGGAGGACTAAACTATTATCGGTGTTTAGACCTGTATGAACTCACAAACACAACCTTTTTTCGTTTATCTTGTAGTCAATTTTAGACAGTAAATAGACAGTTTGCTTAATTTAAGATTCATCTTCTATGTCTGTTTGATTTATAAATTCATTTGGCATTTCCATTTCCCTGTCTCTTTGGCATCAAATGTTGTCATTGAGGAGTTATGTTATGCTTATGCAAGCTAAAAATATTTTTTCTGTTGCCTGATACAGAAACTGGGAGCTGACTGCACCGTGGACAGGGTTGCAAATTAAAGTGCCAGTCAAGTTTATAGTGGGGGACCTGGACGTTACGTATCACTTCCCTGGTGTGAAGGAATACATAAACGATGGTGGATTGAAAAAGCATGTCCCTTTTTTGCAAGAAGTAGTTATAATGGAAGGAGTATGTCACTATCTTAACCAAGAAAAGCCAGAGGAAATCAGTGCACATATTTACGATTTTATCAAGAAATTTTAAGTAGCATTTGAAACTTGTGCAGGCAATAAAAGTGCCATAATGGGTTTTATTAGCAATTGGTTCTCATGCGATCCATTGATGCATCAACTCAAGAGATGAATACTCATATTTGCTGGAGTTACTTCACTTTTTGTATCTCAATTGCAATTAGAATTTGAATGAATTGCAAATAAAATATTATTGTTTTGGGGTTGACGATGGAGCTAAGTGTTAACTTAATACAAGCTCCCTAAGTCTATTCAAACGCTGACGTTTTGGTACAGACCCAACAGATCGAACAACTGTTTTCATCTCCTCCCATCGCCTGTAAATTCCATTTGACAACACTCCTGTCACTAATTTTGATTTAAACATATGGCTATAATTGAGAGATATGAAAAGAGTTATTTTAACGCTGGTGGTAGATTAATTAAACAAGTAAACTCGATCCGAATACCCAGCCGACCCGGTTTCTGCACAAGTTGATGAGAATCAATGTCATTACTGCAAAATGAAATACTAACAAGGCAAAAACCAATTATCAATTGCGATAGATCAAAATAACAGCACATTCAACAGTAATCTAAATAAGATAGAATTCTTAAATGTATCATAGCACCACTAAAATATCAAAATTACCCAACAATCATTAGTCAACTTGCAAAATCTATTGTTTAAATCAAAATAAAATACAATATAAAATTGTTCCAAACTGGAGGGTGAGAACAAGAAAGTAAAACATAAGCAAATTGGATGTTTGTTTGTGGATAGCACTGGCTTGGATCACTCAAACCCTAAAGCCCCTGCTGTTCCTTCTTCCTCTAGCCCTCTCGAATTTCCTTCCCTTTGATCGTACATAGGGTTTGGTATGGCTGTGTGGTACACCAGGAGCTGGTCCAAAGTGCTTAACTGCCTCACGAGCATTCTTTGGACCTCTTAGAAGAACCTGCAAAATTGAGAAATTGAATTGGCATCATGCTCAATTTTTGCCTGTCTCATCAGTAATTAATAAAAAACAAATAAATAAAGTTCCCCAGCCATACCAACAAAGAAGGGAAATCCAATTTATACACAACACAGAACCACCGAGATTGTAAACAATGGCATCTACTATAGATTGATGACTATATATGTCTTTGCTCATCCTCTAACTGTTCTTTGTTTCATGATTATCGCTATATACCATCTTATCCCAGACACCATAGCATCTCAATACAAGAAAGAGCAATCAGAATTGAAACGTGATTAAAAGAGCAATCAGCTCTGCAAATGAGGTGAGACAAAACAGTGCCTATGAAACCAGTGTTCGAAGGTTGCAAGCTCAGTCACTCCAATGCTCAGTTATGGACCTGAGGCTGTATTTGATTGGAACCAATCCAACATGCCTGGCTTGGCCTTGAACCTAACAATAGGATTTCAAAATCAAAGCTTATTTGCTGGGATGAGAGTTGGATGTTTAACTGGGTAGCCGTTGACAAGTAGGTGTGTCTGATACACTACTGAAATTAATTGTAATGGATAAGCCAAATCTTCAGAGACCAGGAAAAAATTTTGCCCTGGGCTTCCTCAAAAATATATGGATGGCCATACTGATTGCTGAATTCACACACAGAAAATAACTTAAAAAAGCGTGTGAAGTCTAAAGATTGTGCATAACAGAAACTAATGGCAAGGATGGTATTGAATCACATACCATCAACACAAATGCCATCCCAATTTGCTTACTATAACATTTACTTATGCAACTAGATCATAAATTACTCATTCAACCACCAGTAAGGATGGTATTAAATCACATACCGTATTCTGACCAAGAGGAGCTCTAAGAGCAAGTTGGTCAAAGGTCAAGCACTCCCCACCTGCCTTCTCAATCCTTGCCCTTGCTGTCTCAGTGAACCTCAGTGCAGTAACCTTCAAAGCAGGGACTTCATAAACACGAATATCATCAGTAACAGTCCCAACAACAACAGCAATCTTATCCTCCTGAAGAATCAAAGCCAATAAATAGAAAGTTCAACAATTATGCCCAATGTATACAAAGTTAAATATATAACAGAAAAAAGTAAGAAATTGGAAGCAATGGAATCAAATGTGTTCTCTATTAGTGAGCTGACACATTTCTCAACTACAAGACAGCAATATCATAACTGGAACATCACTCTCTTTTCTTTCTTTCCTACAATTTCAGCAACTAAACAGCATATAGCAAACTTTCACCTTTCAGAACAAAAAAAAAGAGTAAAAATTCAAAGCTAAACTCAATCATTTGGTGTCATTGATGTGATCTTTTTCATACAATTATTTTGCTTTCCATATTTGTCTCGCAAACCAAACAGGTAATAGGGAAGGGATGGAGAGAGACACCCACCTTGCCCTTTGTATAACTAATCAAACGAGAGAGGGAGAGAGGTGGCTTGTTAATCTTGCTCATGAAGAGCCTCTTAAGAATCACCGCATTGAATTTACTACCAGTTCTCCTCACCAGAAATCGATACAACTGTTCACAAATCCACCCGTGTAAATATATATAAAACACACGCATGCACAAATTGAAAGATTACGGAGATTAAGACCTTGACGAGTAGCTTGAGGTAGATATCATCGGACTTAGGCGCAGTGCGCTTAGTCTTCTTGCTCTTGCCCCCGGCCTTCAAATCGATACCCTACAATAACAAGCTAAGGTTCAGACATGGAATAAACAAAGAGAGACAAGCTTTAAAAAAACTGATAATAAGGCTAGCTCGTGAAAATGATACCATTGCTGTTCCTCCTTTTGCTGCTCGGCGCGCGACTTCTGCAAGGCAAATGTGCTTAAGGGGAGGGGCTAGGGTTTTAGGACTTTGTAGATGAAAGTTGGATTCAGTCACTTCTACCTGTCGTCAATTCTATCGAATTAAGTTGCATCCTCGTCCTTACCATACACGTGTCTGATTCACTTTGATCTGAATGTCAATAAGCTTGATTCGCTGTTTATAAACGATGTCGTTTCAAAGAAATTTGTTTACAGCTGGAGAGATTTTAGGCTTGGATCATGATATCGTCCAGCCCGACCTACAGAAAAAGCTTCTTCTACCTGATTAGAACGTTAGCCCTTTAGGTATGAGAATTATGCAATAAAATAATCATATTGATTAAAAAATAGCTAGGAAATAAGATTGAGATTGTAATTTGATATTTTTTATCCATATATAATTTGCTTATGGTTTTTTAAGTCAATTAAAAATTTATTTGTTAATAAAATTTAACATATATTCTAGATATAAATTACATGTCGTTTTATCATAATTCAAAAATTAAACTTAATTAAATTGAGTTGTTGCCATTGCATTTTTTTTCCTCTCGAAGAATCAAAATTTTAAATAAAAAATAGTGTAATTTTTCTTTTTATTTTGCTTCCTAACTTTTGAATTTTTTTTTTAAATGGGAACTATAGTATGTAAAAATATGTCACTGATCTCATATTACGATAAGTGAAACTTGAAATTTCAATCTTTTAAGAATAATCTCTTGTCATTTGCCATTGAACTCCAAACTACTTTTTCTTTTCTAATCTCTAGCCATGTATGATATTTCTATATTTTATAAAGTACACCTTTATTATTTTAAATTAGAAAATTCAATATTCTATTAATTTTATTAAATGTAAAAGTAAAATTATCATAAACTCGAATTTTATGCCTTATATGAATTTGTATACTATGATAAATATGATCGAGAGGTTTTACATTAACTTTTTAAAAATACTTTCATTTATAAAATTTCATTTGTTAAATATTTTTTTAACTATATCTATTGAACTCTTATCCATTAGTTAAAAAATGTAAAAATCATTGCCAGTTAATTTAGATAAAAAAAATACATAATTATCGCATTTATCAAAAATTGCATAAATTACATTGAGAGTTAATGGATCAACCTAAAATTAATTGGAAAAAATTTTGAATTCACGTATCAATTTACACATTAAGCCCGACAAAATGTACATTTGAAATTTTGTCAAAATCGCGACATTAGTGTTGAGAAAGAAAGGTGTGAGGATATTTTTCAAAAATTAAAAAATAATTATAAATTAAATATTATTTTTTTTAATTTATGCGAGAATCCGTTAGTTGAGGGCAACCAACTGCACAGCCAGAATAGCATCGTCGTTGTCCCATAAACAAAGAAAATATTGGAACATGTTTAGCAAAATATTATTACTTTATCTAATTGGTTAATTGAAGAGTTAGAATTTTTGCAAGAGAAGTTGAAAGTAAAAACTCTTGCGAGTTACCGTTCCACAGAAAGCTATGAGAATTACTTGAGGATTGCTCAAGTGAATGAGAGCAGAATAATTAACCTTTGACATCATTAAATATGAAACTGCCAAAACACCCCAGTAATTACCGTTGTTAAAATTAGTCAAACCAAGCCTCCAGTTTCCGAATCTTCTCCTTTGTCTAAATAACAGCTTCTAATCAAGCCTCTTCTAAATCATTTTCCTCATCAATCCAGTAACCGTCACAAAGCTCCTTTGTCTAAATGCACTCCACAAAGCTCCGCCGGAAAGTGGCTCCGGCCAACGGAGATGCTGACAATTCCGCCGATAAGCAGGACCAGCTCCTCCTCTCAGCCGCCATCTGCAACGGGGAGGACCTCGGTCCTTTCGTCCGCAAGGCTTTCGCTTCCGGCAAGCCTGAGACACTTCTCCACAATCTCCGACAGTTCTCCCGCTCCAAAGAGTCAGAAATCGAGGAAGTTTGCAAAGCTCACTATCAAGACTTTATTATGGCCGTCGATGACCTTCGATCCTTACTCTCCGACGTAGATTCACTGAAATCCGCCCTCTCTGAATCCAACTCTAAGCTTCAGTCTGTTGCGGTTCCTCTCTTAACCGTCCTCGATTCTTACATAGAGGCCCAAACCGTCTCTCGCAATGTGAACTTAGCTCTTACTTCAATCGTGTCTTGTATCAAGCTCATGGAGCTATGCTCCAGAGCCAACGATCATTTATCCAGTGGTAATTTCTACACGGCCTTGAAGTGCGTGTATACGATCGAGAACGAGTTGTTGGATAACACGCCATCGTCTACTTTGAAGAGGATGTTGGAGAAGAAGATACCGGAGATTCGATCGCATATAGAGAGGAAAGTGAGCAAAGAGTTTGGTGACTGGCTTGTGGAGATCCGTGTAGTAAGTCGCAATTTGGGTCAGTTGGCTATCGGTCAAGCTTCGGCGGCAAGGCAGCGAGAGGAAGACCTGAGAATCAAGCAGAGGCAAGCTGAAGAGCAAAGCCGTCTCAGTTTGCGAGATTGCGTGTATGCTTTGCAAGAGGAAGATGACGACGACGGCATAAATGGTGGAATAGGAGATGATGGTAAAGATGGGTACAGTAATGGTGGCAGTGGGTTGTTAGGGTTTGATTTGACTCCGCTGTATCGAGCTTACCATATCCACCAGACATTAGGACTTGAGGATCGGTTTAGGCAGTATTATTTTGAGAATAGGAAGCTTCAGTTGACTTCAGATTTTCAGGTATCATCCATGACCCCTTTCCTTGAGTCTCATCAAACTTTTTTTGCGCAAATTGCTGGATTTTTTATAGTAGAAGATCGGATATTGAGGACTGGAGGAAGTCTCATCTCGAGAATGGACGTTGAAAATTTGTGGGAGACTGCCTTTAGTAAGATGTGTTCAGTGTTAGAAGATCAGTTTTCTCGGATGCAAACCGCAAATCATCTTTTGTTGATCAAGGATTATGTGAGCTTGCTTGGGGTGACTTTGCGCAGATATGGATACCCAGTAGATGCTTTATTAGATGTTTTGAGCAAACACAGGGATAAGTACCATGAGTTACTGTTGTCTGATTGTCGCAAGCAGATAGCAGAGGCACTCGCAGCGGATAAGTTTGAGCAGATGTTAATGAAAAAAGAATATGAATACTCGATGAATGTGCTTTCATTTCAGCTACAGACATCGGATATTATACCAGCATTTCCGTACGTTGCACCTTTTTCATCCACGGTGCCAGATTGTTGTCGAATTGTGCGGTCCTTTATCGAAGATTCTGTGAGTTTCATGTCTTACGGTGGGCAGCTTGATTTCTTTGATGTTGTTAAGAAATATTTGGACCGGCTATTGTGTGAGGTTCTGGATGAAGCTTTACTGAAACTTATAAATACATCGGTCCATGGGGTTTCCCAAGCAATGCAGGTTGCTGCAAATATGGCTGTGATGGAACGTGCTTGTGATTTCTTTTTTCGACATGCTGCACAACTTTCTGGCATTCCCTTGAGAATAGCAGAGAGAGGTAGGAGGCAGTTTCCACTAAACAAAGCTCGTGATGCTGCAGAAGAGATGCTATCTGGGTTGCTTAAACAGAAGGTTGATGGTTTCATGACATTGATTGAGAACGTGAATTGGATGGTTGATGAGCCCATACAGAATGGAAATGAATATGTGAATGAGGTCATAATATATTTGGAAACTCTGGTTTCTACTGCTCAACAGATATTGCCAGCACAAGTTCTTAAAAGGGTCTTGCAAGATGTTCTTTCTCACATTTCAGAGACTATTATTGGGGCATTATATGGGGACTCTGTTAAGAGATTTAATATAAATGCTATCATGGGGATTGATGTAGATATTCGGCTGTTGGAATCTTTCGCAGATAATCAAGCTTCTTTGTTCACTGAGGGAGATGCAAATCAGTTGAAAACAGCACTTGCTGAGGCAAGGCAATTGGTTAATTTGCTTTTGAGCAATCACCCTGAGAACTTTTTGAACCCTGTAATTAGGGAGAGAAGCTACAAAGCATTGGATTATAGGAAAGTTGTGACTATATCAGAGAAGTTGAGGGATCAATCAGATAGACTCTTTGGAACTTTTGGGAGCAGGGGATCCAGGCAGAATCCTAAGAAGAAATCTCTAGATGCGTTGATAAAAAGACTCAAGGATGTCAGCTGATTTGGTTCAATGCTGTACGAATTATACTTGCTCTTTCTCTTCATCCTTGGTGCGAATTTTTTTTTAATTTTTATTTGTTGCTATTTTTATTTGCTTCCATTATTTCCTTCTGATAGTGTCAATAGCTATGCAAATTAATGTTTTGTATTTTGTATTTATCATTCATACATATGCATCAGGTTGTTGTATTGATTCTTCTGATTTACATTAATATTCCCTGTACATTCTTTGGATAGATCTAAGTCAAATCTAACACCTTCATCCAATTATCTAGTTCATCAGGAATTGAGGATGACGTTGACTTTTATATTAGTCTTCTCCTTATCCTTTTCTCCCTCTTATTGTTTCAATTGACTGTCTTATCAGAATGCTAATTATAAGTAACGGATGCTCATATACAATTAGGATCAGATTCCTGTTCCATACTAAGGTGTTTGTAGTCATCAGTTCTTGCTTTCATTGCGAAGCTAACATATGAAGGGGTAAATTTAAGTTTTAAATGATGGTATTAGGTAGTTATGTTTGGATAAGGCTTTTGTGTGTGACAAAATATAGTGAGATTGACATCAATTGCATGATTATAATTTATGATGAGCATGGATGATACTTGGTTTTATAAGCATGTTTCTAGTTAAAATTACGGATCAATAAAATAGAAAGCTAGAACTGAATATGTTTCGTCCATGGGACTGGAATTAAGCATGTATGTGAAAGCTGAGGATGAGCTTAGATGGTAGAATGAGAATCCATGCTGAAATTTTGGGAGATGATTTTGATATTCATTCTTTATTCTGAAGATTTAGGACTTGTTCTATGGACTGCCTTGAGCATTTGACAGAGTGGTATCATCAGTGATTACAAAATTGCTTGGCATGGGGAATTGTAATGAGTTGATTGTTGACAATAGTGAACTGTATTATTGGTGGCAACAATAGCTTGAGAACAATAGGCCTGTATCAGGGCTGTATGGCCAGCGGTTGTTAAAAACCTATAGAACAATGTACTTTTGTTGGAGATTCTGTGCTTTTACTCTGATGTATTGCAGTATTTTAGAAGGTGAATATTAATCCAACTTATTTGACAATTGGAAGTAAAAAGCACCATAGCCAACTACTACATTGTTGCCAAACAACTTGGAACCTAAGGCCTCCTCTTTTCAGCTCACAAATATGGCCTTTCTCTAGTTGCATTCTTTTATATATCATCTGTGAGTATTCCTTTCATTTGATTTAACAAGGTTGTTTTAGCTGTGCCTGGTATTCCGACTAGGTTATTTTGTGGAAGATTGTCAACCTGGCACTTGTATTTTTATGGCAGACATATCTTCTAATATAATTCGGGACTTAGAACCGTAAAAGATAGTACAGATTAATTATAAGCTTGAGGTATACTTCAGGTAGACTCGAAGACTTGGGCTCTACAATCATGTGGTTACAGCCATTGCTAGCTCTACTTTTGGCATAGACCCCCAATGTTTGGAGGATGTGAAAAATAAGTGTTTGTATGGCACTTGTTTTTAATTCCATCCATTTTTCAATATTTCATCTTCTTAGGTGACTCCTTATCCTTTAAGCCAGGCAATTTATTTTAGTTTATGGTTAACCAAACCTGCAATTGCGGGTTAATAACATGCTCCCACTTCTGAATTTCAGATCATTAAGAACTTTTTGTTGATATTCTCAATAATCTTCTTGAGACTGGAGGATTCCTTCTTTCCACCCCCATACATACACACACACACACACTTCACAGACTGTTTGTCTTGTTTTAGGTCAAGGTGAATCCCATGTCTGATTGAAGCTTACCTGTTCAGATATATAATCATAGAACCAGGAGGTTAAAGGGGAAAATATTTTGTAGATAAGATATCATTCAGTTCAGGGGAACAAGAATTTATTTCTTAGTATGGGAAACTTAGTTTTTGACATCATAAATTTGGGGTATTTTTTTAAGGTGCCACGTATTAATAATGTTGTAAGAGATTTCTACATTTGGAAAGTGATTGAAATTGCCAGAGAAGGTGTGATATTATTTAGTTTCCCTGAGATTTGAAGCATCTCTAGCATTAAAAATCATTATATGGCCTCATACTTAGCTGCCATATGTACTGACTGTTATAGCAGTAATTTTTATGAAATCTTTGCCGTTGATCCTCCTGCCCTTTCTTTGTAGTTAACAATTAGGTGCTATACCTAATTAAGTCTTTTAGAAGGAAGCAACCAAATAGTCACCATTATTATCTGCAAAGAGAAACAAAGAGCATTCATTTTGCAGCTCTGGATGGCATTATTATGGGGAATTCTCATAATTTTGAGTTGTATTACGACCCCATTTGCATTTGGGTCATCATCAGCATATGATGTTCTTCAATACTATGACTTGCCGATCGGTCTGCTTCCAGAGGGAGTGATAGGTTACGTGTTAAACCAAAGCACGGGTGAATTCTCCGTAGATCTGAACAAAACTTGTAAAATTTCCATCCAATCATACAAGATCAAGTACAGTTCCAACATAAGGGGTGTAATATCCCAAGGCAGGCTGGATAAACTGGGAGGCGTTAAGGTTCGTGTTGCATTTTTTTGGATTGGCATTGGAAAAGTGACTCGTGAAGGGAACCAGCTTCAATTCTTTGTTGGACGAATATCATCCAAGTATCCAGTTCAAAGCTTCCTCAAGTGTCCCCGTTGTTGACACTCGACAGATTTCTAGTGCTAGATCACAGAATCGTCCATCACTAAGAAGGAACTTGTGTTGTTCCTTTTATATTGAGAATAATAGTTTTCTTTTTCTAAAAAAGCCATGCTATTTGGTTTAATGGCATTAGAACGCTTGTGAGATCAAAGAGTTTGAATCATTAAAAAAAAATTATAGTACAACGAATTATAATATAGATATTAAATGGTATAATTTTGAACATAGAGGTATTTATCAGCGTCTTTGATAAAAACTAAGGGATTATATAGTAATTATCCCATCCTTATATTAGGTGAAATTACAGTATCGGAACACTCCACCGCATGGATTGAGAATGAAGCCAAGCGTTCAAGCGTCGCTATCCGTTTCGTCCCATGCATGCACCTGCAGATGCGCTAGCTCTTTCCTCTCTCCTGTGCCCATTTAACCATCTTATCAAACACCTCTGCTTCATTAATAGCCACTTATTTCAACAACGACAAGACACTGTTCCTTTAGTCGAAGACTAGTCTTTTTACCTCCATCTCGCCCATTTCTTGGTAGTTGCGATGAAATGCTCTATTTTAATGTGTCTCATATTCAATTTCCAGTCACAACTCCTTCACTGAAACCAAACACTCAAAATTTGAAAATGGGTTTCCTTGCGTTTCCAAGATCTTCAACTTTAATGGCCGTTATATGGTCAGTCGCCTTCCTTCAAATGATTTCTTTCACATCTCCATTTGCTTTTGGTGTTACTGATGCAGAAACGCCATCAGCTTATGATGTTCTTAAAGAATACGACTTCCCGATCGGTCTTCTTCCAGTAGGAGTAACTGGGTACGAGTTAAATAGAGAAACAGGCGAATTTGCGGTCTATGCGAATGAAACTTGTAAATATAAGATTAATCAATATACGCTCGAGTATAAGAGTACCATTACGGGAATAATATCGAAAGGCAAGCTCCGTAATTTGACGGGCGTTAGGGTGTTCGTTATTTTGCTATGGATTAATATCGTGGAAGTTACTCGAGATAGCGTTGAGCTTGATTTCTCTGTTGGAATTGCTTCGGCAAACTTTGCAATTGGCAACTTTAAGGACTGTCCCAGGTGCGGCTGTGGATTTAATTGTAACAATTTGACGAATACTCTTGTTTTTTCTTTTTAATCAGTTCACATTTATTTTATTGGTTAGAAATTAAGGGATCATCAGATTTATGAGCAGAGCTATTATGAAATTGCCTGTGGCTGCAATGTAATATTGTGTTTCGCTATATTCTAATGAAGGGTTTTCGCTTCAATTTTTAATCTCTATAACCATAATTTTTTTATTTCAGAACCTGCAATTCTTGTTGGCTGATTGGAATGTGCTAGATATTTTCATTTTCATTTTGTTTGGAAAATCGAATGACAAGGAGTAGGCATAGGACTTTAGGCCCAGTCCATTTTCATAAAATATTGAAACACGTTTAGCGTCCGATCTCGTTGTCTTAATTCTCAAGTGAATGGCATCCAATTGTCCACGTGGAATCTACTGTGTCGCGTTTCTCCAGCATCAACTATAAATGGTTCAATCTCAATACCAAATAGTCAAAGGTCAAAATTCAGCCACCTAAATTACACTCGCGTTTCCCAAGACACGTGCAAAAGCCCTTATATCTGTCTCCTTTACCCGTCAAGACGCACTTCCAGTTCCACCATGGCTCCTCTCCTCGCAATTCTCGTCTTTCTGGTCTCCTCCATCCAATCGGTCACCGGCAACGGCAATGGCAATGTAACAGTATATGAAGTTCTCGAAGAGTACAATTTTCCAGTTGGTCTCCTTCCAAAAGGAGTAACTAGCTACGAATTGGACACTTCCACCGGTAAGTTCTCCGTCTCTCTCGATGAAACTTGTTCATTCACCATCGATTCTTATACTCTCAAGTACTCGACTACTATTACGGGCGTAATTAAGAAAAATGAGCTTTCTAGCTTGAAAGGTATCAAGGTTAAGGTTCTTTTTCTCTGGTTGAGTATTACTGAAGTGATTCGAGATGGCGATGAGCTTGAATTCTCTGTGGGGATCGCTTCTGCTGATTTTCCTGTGAGTAATTTCAATGATTCTCCTACTTGTGGTTGTGGATTTGACTGTGACGATACTAATTTGAGAGAGAATTTCAAAATCAATGATCTATTATCTTCTTTTTGATTAATTAAGTTCGATTCTACGATCTGTATGTGGATGTGTTGATGGAAGGAATTGTTGTTGTTGGAAATTTGAATATTTAAATTAATATTCGTAACGTTAGATGTGTTCGATTCTACATTTTCCATTTTCAAGTATCCCATTGTGTAAACTGAATTAGGCATTGGAATCTGTTGCTTATTTAAGTTGAGATTCACTTGCTTATTTCCGGTCTTCTATTCACTGAGAGAGAAAAAAAAAAGGGTAAAGTCAAAATAAATTATAAAAACCTTTTTTTTTTCATTTTAATTTTTAAATGAATGATAGATCGAGGTTTTATCGGTTGAATGCAAAATACAAGTTCATATTTTAAATTTAAGGCCTCCTAATAAGCCTTAACTATTAAAATTCATCTCTATTATTATTTAACTAAGAAAATAGTAAACTCATATTATAACATTATTCATAAATAAATTAGAGTTAACATTTCTGATCCAGCCTTAATATTAAATACTGTTTACAACTCGAGCCCATTTCCATTTAATAAAAATATATTCTCATGTAAATATTTATTTGTCATAATATGATCAAATTATTCCTATCATATAGTCTTCAAATATTTAAAAAGAACATTTCATAATTTATTTATAATCACATGATAATTTCTTTTACATAATTAAATATTAATTAAACATCCTAACTGCGGGACCAAATAAAAATACTCGAAATAGCTTAAGTCAAGAAATAGTTCATACTAACATTTTCGAGACAATACCTAATTCTTTGTGAAGAAGGAAGTAGAGTTTTATAAACCAACAATATTTTTATTCCCTGAAAAATATTTATGGAATGGGGGTGAGTTTCACTAAACTCAATGAATAATAATAAATAATGCAAATCCACACATTCAGGCAGTATGTTTTCACAATATATAAAATGGGCATATTTCACAAGCACGTGTCATATATCAGCATCTTCAAACAAATCACATTCGCATATTCACAACATGTGGAAATTGGTCAGTGAAGTTACAAATCCACCTATTGGCCCCTGACCAATTTCATAATAATAATATATATATAATAGGGAACCGATCCTCCATACTTAGCCCACTGACCCATAGTGATACACGTCGTCCCAATTTCCACTCAGATACAAAAGCACATTATTTCACATCGCAATTATTCACAATTATATTCAATACAATAAATGCAACATATGAATGTAATCAATGGCGGAAATTGTATAAATTTATAGAATAGAAATATTATATATCAAAGACTAAGATTATAGAACTGGGATATTATATTTGAAAAATGAAGGATATCAATATAGCAATAAAAATAAGAAATGATTCATGATTATTTAAATAATATAAAGAGTATATGGTATGCATATGAAATGTATGTATGCAGGATGGTGTACACAATTTATTATTACTTACAGTGACCGCAGAATAAATTCAGATTTGTCATGTGTTCTGATTTGGAGTAGCAATAGAGGAACTTGATCGATCTAAGAAACACGTATAATAAGAAAAATATAATCAGATAATGACTCTCTTAATTAAAAATATTATTTTAATAAACCTATCTGTTTATTTTATTTTTTCGACTAACTTTCTAATATTATTTTCATAAAAAATATAATTGTCCACCTATTTTAATATAATTCAGCTTTCTAAGATAACCATATTGTATATTAAATAATTATTCAAATAATAATTATAATAACCTCTATAACTATAATAAACCTTTAATTCAAAATCCTCAATTATATATTTCTATTAATTCACTATATAACCTTACTATTTACCAGCAATTAATTTATTCACTTATTTTGTATCTAGTCTAGATATCAATTCCATTTATTTTACCACAAAATATATTTATATTCCAAATTATAATTTAACACCAACAATAATAATAATTCATTAGCAATTTTATCAAATATTTATTTTTTAACCAGAATTACCTTAAACCTAATATTCCATATAATAATAACACTTATTTCACCAAATACTCAAATTATCATCCGAATAATTTAAATATATAAAAACCTTTAATAATAACTATTTAATCTTTGTGCTAAAAACTATTAACCTTTGTAATAATTTATTTATTACCATCCAAGATTTAATCCTCAATTATTTAAGGTCCTCTAATAATTTAACATATAATATATCAAAATATTTAATTAACCAAAATCTCAAATTGTTACCATTAACAATATTCTAATATAATATATTTAATCCTAGCAATAAAACTTCACCTTTCAATAATAATTCATTTAATCAATCAATTAATTAATTCTACTCTTTTATATACTCCATTTACTAAAAATCCTTCAAATATACCCATTAATCCTTAATAAAGGAATTTTCATAATTTTAGAATCTTATTACTAACTAATTAATTTACTAACCCTCAAAATCAATTAAAATCCTACAATTACTCTTTAATTACCCAAATCATCAATTAATTTATTTTATCCAATTTATCCAATTAATCACTTAACCACATAACTAATTAATCAATCAAAAATACCATGATCAATAATTAATATCCTATAATCAAATTGACCTTCATAAATAATATAATTATAGACTAAAATCAATAAATCAACATATAACCCAATAATCAATAATTTACTAAA
>CANUEX010034980.1:0-40979 GCA_948099535.1 Jatropha multifida
CCTAGACCCTAGACCCTAGACCCTAGACCCTAGACCCTAGACCCTAGACCCTAGACCCTAGACCCTAGACCCTAGACCCTAGACCCTAGACCCTAGACCCTAGACCCTAGACCCTAGACCCTAGACCCTAAAACCCTAAACCCTAAAACCCTAAACCCTAGACCCTAGACCCTAGACCCTAGACCCTAGACCCTAGACCCTAGACCCTAAACCCTAAACCCTAAACCCTAAACCCTAAACCCTAAACCCTAAACCCTAAACCCTAAACCCTAAACCCTAAACCCTAAACCCTAAACCCTAAACCCTAAACCCTAAACCCTAAACCCTCAACCCTCAACCCTCAACCCTGAACCCTGCACCCTGCACCCTGCACCCTGCACCCTGAACCCTAAACCCCAAGCCCTAAAACCCTAAACCCTTGCCCTAAACACTGAACCCTGAACCCTAAAACCTAAACCCTGAACCCTAAGCCCTAAACCATAAACCCTAAACCTATCTAGCTATTATTGCTCATTCAAATTTGCCAAAAAAAATACTGGAATTACGCTTTTGAAACATCCATTTTCTCTATTAACAATCTTCGTACCCCACTTCTTTATTATTCTAGTCCCTTTTTGTTTTTATTTCAAAAGGATCCACCTGATTTAGATGTCAAACTATTTGACTGTGTTGTTTATCCTTTATTGGGGCCCTATAATTCTGATAAGTTCGAGTAATAGAAGTAAATCGTGTACCCACTCAGGTCCTTGTCCTAATCATTGTGGAAGTCAGTGTCTTGATTCTAGTTCAAGTTAGGTTTATTTAGCTGGACACGTTATTTTTAATCCTAAATTATTTTTTGTATCGCACCAATAATCACGAGTCTGCCTCCATATCTGACACTGCTTCTTCTCCTTGGTTATATGTGCATCACGTTACCCCATCTTCTGCGGACCCGCCAGGATCTTCAAGTGTGCCTAACTCTTTTCCTTCTTCTCCTATTTTAAATAATTCAGTTTCAAATAATTTGCATATATCTTCTTCCACTTCTTCTTTTTCTTCTTTATTCCAAATTCAAATTTAAATCTTTCATCAAATCTTTTCTCTTCTCCACAATCTGATTCCATCTCTTCTCCCTATTCAAAACCACCAGATTCTTTTGCTACCAAATCTCCTCCTTTCTGTTTTCCTACACCTACTCAATCTCCCTCTAAATCTCCTTTGAATTCTACAAATCCTTCCACAAATCTAGGTCAGTTAATTTTTTTTTGTTGATCTTAGTCGATTTCCTATCTTACCTGAATAACAAGATGCGACCTCTCCCCCACCAAACCAACTCATCACATGACCCTTAGACCATCCACAATGACTAAACGATAAGCTCTTACTATTGTTTTCAAATCAAACCACTTAAACATTGATCCCACTACCATTGACCAAGCCTATCCATATCCTGTATGGCGTGAAGTAATGCAATCCGAGGTGAATGCTTTCATCGATGGTACATCATCCTCATGGGTCAGTCCCTCCACAAGTGCCAATAATAGGGGAGGTTTGTAATACTGAATGGCAAGCTTTCATCGATGGTACAATGTTTTCTTCACTCCACTTGGCAGGTATAGGCATGGTTATCAAAAATGACGAAGGAAGATTAACAAAGTAATCTCAGACTTTGTTAACAACCATAGAGGCCCGATTATGGTCGAAGCTTTAGCACTACGTACTTGCCTCAAATGGATTAACGTAAAAGAAGACTCTACTAGTTGTATCTTTACCAATTGCCAAGTTCTTTTTTTTTCTCTTATTTCTAGCATGGTTGATATTTCTGAATTTGATCAAGTTATTCACGATTGTAAAGAGTTCAAATGACAAAAGTTGCCACAAGATTGTCATTTTCTGATATCAATTCAGCCACACTAGGGTTACATTTAAGTTGCTAGCCATAATATTGCTATCAGGCGGATTAGAAGACAAGCGAATTTAGGTGCTTATTCACTTGTTAGAGAGTTTGATTCCTACACTCAGCTCCAAGTGTAGGATATAATCCATCCTTGTTTGGTTTCCTTCTATATTCAAGTTAATGCAATGGAGCATTTCCATTTAAAAAAAACAGTTCATCATTGATTGGACCTGCTGCCAACTAATCTAATATTACACTACCTTTGATTGCTTTCTTGGACACAAACCTGAGGGCAAAAGCTGTCAATATATTACCACCCATCTTGACATCTTGCTGTCAAGAACCAGCCTTTCAATAAGAAATTTCAAGGGACTTTGATAAACAATTACATGCGCTGTGTATGAACAAAGGTAGTGTTGTAACTTTTAGCAAACTCATGCTAGTGCTAAGCAAAGATTTTATTTTATTGTACTTTACATCATGAACAAACATGCATTTGCTTAAGTAGTATATGACATTCTCTTAGTTCGAGTAGTTGGCTTTTCGAGGTAGGTTGTCTAGACATTATCACCAAAGCAGACTTTCTATTCTTCTTAGATGAAGAATGAAGAAGGGTTAAGATTTACGAAAAATTTTTCTCATCTTCACTTTGTTTGGGTTTAAGTTCCTCACTAAAAATTCAATATTTCATGTAAAACAAAGCATATAGAGTTGTATCCATGTAATTAAAGAGCAGGTTGCAAAAGGAATAATGATGCCTATATTTAAAGACATAACAACAATTGACAGACATGTGTACAAAAGTTTTACAACTTAGACAATATAATCTTTTGTTAAACAAGTTGAACATATATACATCTTTACAGTGTGTCTGTATATATATATATATACATATATTCAACTTGAATGAGTGTCATTTAGTTAAGAAATGACAATCATGTAAATATTAATTATATTCACATATATTAAGTGTAGCTTAGTGTATACTAAGTGTAGTGTGCCTACAAATTCTTCCATGTATTATAAACAAAAGTTGAATGATTTCATATTTCAGATCAGCCTATGACACAACTAGTTTTTAATGCTTTGTGATTTGGTTAAAGGATTATGAATCAATGAACATTAACTTAAGGATTACGTATTTGAAGATTAAGCTTTAACAAATCCATATAAAACAATATACTAGTGAATTATACAAATTTATATTTAAAATTTGAAATGCTATAGACGAAACAAAAAATTTTTTTATTGAAACATACGTAGTATAAGGATTTCACTTCATTTAAAGAAAATTATAATTGTACCCTTATGTTTTACAGAAAAAAAAATTACTTTTTGTATTTGTGAAAATAGATTGTGATACTCTTATATTTTCAGTCTGTTACACTATAAACCCTCCCATCTATTTTTTGCAATTTCAAACGTTAAATTATTGTAAAATAACAACAATGATCCTAATTAAAAGCTATAATATGCAACTTCTTAGAAAAATGCTCAGAGAAAGGATCATGTTACAGGAGCTTCGACCATAATTTTTAACAAAGTAGAGTAACTTAATTTATGATCGAAGGCCTTGATTAGAAATCTTGTGAAACTGTTGATGCAAAGTGAAAGTAAAGTTTAACCAAAAAATAAATAAATAAATTAGCAGGCACTCATAGCATATGGACATTTAAGCAGTCATCATCGATAACAATGGCTTCTAAGAAAGTATAAAATAACATATAATGAGTTCATTATCATAGATTTTGTATAGCACTTGCCTTAATTATGGTGTTTGGCCAATGACATACTTAAAATGAATGGCATAACCAACTTTATATCCCAATTCAGTTTCCATCTCCTCAAACAAATTTTCGATACTGATGGCTAGCCCACGACTTGGTTGTGTGCAACCAACTATACCATTTCTCGTATGCCTTAGTCATCTTGATGGAGATACTGTCAACAAAATCTAAACATCAGGTTCCACTTCATGAGGAACCTATAATGGTTACAGGATTTGCTCACCATGTCCTGGAACCGCGAATCGGGTCATGCGCCACGGAAAATAATAAGGATTATTATTTGGTAAGTTTGTAAATTAGTTTAAATGTATTAGTTTAAATTAGTTTAAGTTAATGACTAATAAGGATTATAAACTAAACAAGAAAGCAAATCTGAATAAGAATCATACAAACT
Source organism: Jatropha multifida (assembly GCA_948099535.1). Lineage (NCBI taxonomy): Eukaryota > Viridiplantae > Streptophyta > Magnoliopsida > Malpighiales > Euphorbiaceae > Jatropha > Jatropha multifida. The sequence continues at coordinate 4,061 of CANUEX010034980.1, forward strand.
TAATTGAAGAATTTTAATAATAATATTAATGGAAAATGTAGTTTTGGTTAAAAATATGTTAGACCAGATGTAGTCTTATATATTAAAACAGTAAAAAAGAATTTGACTGTGTAATTTAGTTTAAATTAAAAGTTAAGATTGGACCATAAAGTAAGGAATACGTATAATTAAATAAAAAAAGGGTTAAAAATATAATTAAATTGTTTGGAGACAATTTAATTTAAAGAAAAGAGAATGAATTGATGGGACGATAGCAGTTCTTTTAAAAATTAAAGTTATTTTATGTGAAATAGAATGATAAGCCAAAAAGATGTATTAATTTTAAAATATAATTTTGGATTTCATTAAAGAATATTGTGTTTCGAGTAAATAATTAAATAAAGAATTGTTTATATTATGTATAAGAGTTTTATTAAGGAATTAAGTTTATTAAATAAAATGACAAATAGCAATATTAAATAAGGAAGTAAATTGGTGAAAGAATAAAATAATTAAATAAAAGTAAAGTTTAATTTTTATTTGATTGAATTTAATAAGTATTTGAGAAATAAAATTTTTAAGCGATAATTTGGAGAATAAGCTAAGTAATGGTTTTAATGGAATTTAAAAAGAAACTACCAAATTCATTTGAGAATAAAATGTATTTTTTTAGATAAAATTTAGCTAAATGGTTTACAAAGTATAGTTTTTTAAAAGAAGTAAAATGACCAGATGATTTTAATAAATATATTTAAATAAACTTAATGATTCATTTTTATTATTTAAGTAAATAGATATAAATGTGTTTGCTTAAAGAAATATGGATTTCAAAATGATAAATAAATTTATGAAAAATATAATTAGTTAGTTGTTAAAAATATAGACTTATGACATTTGATGAAAATAAAATGTATATGTAAATTAAAATAAAAAAAATATTAAGAGTTTAAATATTAGAAAGAACTGAAAATGTAATATGAATTTGATATTAGGTCGAGGATTTCCAAAAACTGTTGTGAAAAATTTGTTGATTAGTGGAAATCAAATTATTGCTTCAGATGAGTAATAACATATAATATTTTATCAAATTTATAATTACATAATTTGCGTTCAACCTTGTGTCTGTTATTTCTGAATTCTTGCATACACAATGTATGGATGAATGAATGTGCATTGATAAATGCTGTGAGTGATTGTTGGTGCATAATGATATGTGGTTGCTATGTGGGAGTTGGGATGATATGAATCACCTAGGTTGAAAGTACGAACACGGTAAGAATGCCGACAATAGGCCGTAAGCGATAGGAGTGGCGTCCCATTGTGTACCCTAGATTAAAATGTTTATCATGAGAAATTTTTTTTATGAAAAATATTATATTTGAATATGTTTTGCTCGAATGGGGGTGGGCTCTCTAGGTACACAAGTCACAAGACCATGGGATTATACCATGGATATTAAAGTATGCTTGGGGGTGAGCATGGTCCTGTTTAGTTGATTTCACTGACTAAGAACCACTTGATATGCATATGGTTGTTGTGTGAGTTTAGTATTATATGTTATTATTCACTGAGTTTTATACTCACTCCTGCTCTCTTTTAAATTTTTCAAAAAATTGTACCTTATTTGTTAATTACCTCATGCTTTATTTTTCCTTCTCAGAGTTATTAAAGTTATAGTTAGATGTATATAGTGGTTCTTATATATTTAGGCTCCTCTAATGTTTGTAACAGATGTAGGGATCTCTAATTATTATAGGAGTTTTGTTATTGTAAATTGTAATAACAATATTAATATTTGTAAGATTTTATTTGAAAAGTGAAATTATAATGAAATAAGACATTGCAATAGTTTGGATCATTAATAATATAATGGGCTGTCCAGTTAAATATTTTATTGAATTTATGAAGTTTTAATCATTATTTAGACTTATTACGGACTTTGGTGGCTTTCAACTTACCCAGACTCTAGTGCCGATTTAGCTCATGGAAACGGATCATTATAATGGTACAGTGAAAATCATGATATGCAATTATAAGGAGAGAGAAACGGAAGAGAGAGTGTTTTTTTAACTTTCTTTTCTTTCTTTTTTTCTTTCTTAATTTCTTTTCTCTCTCTTATATTTTAACTTTCTTTCTAATTTCATTTCTTTACAATTTCTTTTCTTTTAGTTACTCTTATACATTTATATATATTTATTTTAACATAAAATAAAATATTACCTTACATTATAAATTTGTATTATAACAAATACAAACTATTAAATTGTCACGACCCGTTTCCATGGGCCGGATCGGCACTAGGGCCTAGGAAAGCTTAAGGCCACCAAGGTCCGTAGTAAGCCTAATCTCTAATTTTAACACTTTAGTTATGTGAAAACATTCTACAAGTTGGCCCATTATATTTTTAATGATTCAACTATTGCAAGGCCTTATTTCATTCAACTCAACCGTTTCCATAAAATTTTACATACACTTAACATTATTATTACAATAATAAAATCTTATCATAACTGCGGATTTTCTACTACTGTACAATTATAAAGAATCCTAAATAATTCTATCTCATACATATAAACATTCCTTTAAATAACCTCAAAAGGAAAGAAAACTAACGCTTCAAATTTTTACAACTGATTCACAATTTCCTGAAACAACATAAAGGATAAAGGGGGAAAGGGGAGAGTATAAAACTCAGTAAATAATAACATATAATACCAAACCCACACATTCACACAAATGATACTTAAGGCATTCTAAATGAACATTCTCCATTCACACAATGACAATCATATCATCCACAAACAACTGCAACCATATGCACATCAAGTGGTTGTTAGTTAGTGACATCACCTTAACAGGACCATGCTCTCCCCAAACATGTTTTAATATCACATCATATAATCTCATGGTCCTGTGACTTGTGCACCCAGGGAGCCCACCCCCATTCGGGCAAAACCATAATCAGATAAAAACATTTTTCGCAAAATAATTTTCTTTGTAAAAATATTTTTCCATGACACGTGTCATCATCCAGAGTGCATAAGGGGGGGCACCACTCCCACCGCTTATGGCCCACTGACGGCATTCTCACCATGCCCGTGCTCTCAATCCAGGTGATTCACCTCATTCCAACTCCCACACTGCAATCACATATCATCATTTACAAACCAATTATTCACAGCATTTATCATTGCACAAGCATTCATCCACATGCTATGTATGCAAGAATTTCGAAATAATAAGCACAATGCATAAAATAAATTATGCAGTAATGAATTTGGTAAAGCATTATATATTATTACTCACATAGAAGCAAGAAATTAATCCCTTTTGATCAATAAAGCTTTCATATCGGTTTCTTGAACTTTCTCAACCGATCAACAATCGGACTTTAGATTCGTGTTCAGCGTGCAAAATGCAGCATTCTGCCTCCCAGGTGTATCGCAGGAAAGTCGTCGGCCGATCACCGATCGCCGCCTCTGACGCCATTCACGGTGGCCGGAAAAGTGCATCACCCTAGAATTTCACAAAACCACAACCAACTGACTCTCATTTTACCACTGAATCCAATTTTGGCATCAATTTCATGAGATTGAGGCTCCATCTTGTCGGATTAAGGTCAACAGTTAGCTCACAATCACCCTTTCATGGCATTTCCTTAAACCGGCGCCGGTTAGCAAAATTCTTGAAGGGGAAATGCTCAGAGGATGGCTGTGAGTCGATCGACGCTCATCTCTGGTCTTAGAGTCGCCAGAAACGGCATGAAATCATTAGAGACATCATCACACTAGGTCGCGAAGGTTCCAATAGCGATATCTCCCACCACAAGCTTCTACTTCTCGAACTAAGACCACCGTTGAGTTGCTCTCGTCGAGCTCGAGCTTTGGCCGTGTCTGATCGTCGCTGACGTTGACCGAAAGTGGTGATCGGTGAGAAATCGCACTCTGCGATCAAGGGAGGGGAGAGTCGTGAGAGAGAGATAGAAAAAAAATGGGGAAAAATATTCTTTTTTTTTTTTTTAGTTTGGTTCAATTTCTTTTTTTTTTTCTTTTTAACTAAATGGTTCTGGTTCGATTTGAATCCATTCGGTCCATCTCATCAATTCAGTTTGGTTTTCTGTTGATTTTGAGATTTTCAATGGAGTTTAACTATTTGAATTTGGCTTTTTAGGTTCAATTTGTAGAACACGAAATTATCTTTCATTGGCTAGAGTTTATAATTAAATTTTAAATCAAAATTCTATAAAAATAAATTAACGGGTTATTTCAATCCCCCCCAGTTAAAACAATTCATCCTTGAATTGAAAGTTACCTAAATGAAAGGAGAATAAGATGTTTTCTTATTGAAAGCATAGTTCACAACTTAGTTATTAAGCTTCCAAAAATAATGTAGTGGCTATAAATATTAAATTGGTAAAAGGGAAATAAGTTAAATTCAATTATTAGAAAATATAAAGTAATGAAGTATTTTATAGTATAAGTTCATAGGCTGTATACGTCATTTTTTTTTATAACCTAACTCGGAATTAAGTCAATAATATCAACATCTCCTTGACAACTTAATCATAAGCAAATGTGCTAAAGTTTTGTTAAAACGAAATTTCACCTCATAATAAGATATCAAATCCTTATATATCTGTAAACTTTAAAATGCCATTCCAATCTTAATTCATATACTAATTCTCATCTTTTCTATTTCTATCAATTTATATAAATCATAGCGAAATCTTTAAATTCTTTCTTTTATGTCCTTTATATTGAATATCTATAATACCTCTTTTCAAGGTTAGAACTTATTGTCCGATTTATTGTTATTATTATTTTTTTTTACAGCAATAATCTAAATCCTCTTATCCATTTAACTTAATTATCTTTTTATGTGATCTTGATAAAAATTCAACCTCTTACAAATTCATAAAAATCTAAAATATTCTTATAACCTTTAGCTTGATCAGTATTTCTTGATCCTTCCTGTTTCCTATATACTTGCCTTATTTTTAATTCTTACTTAACTGACTAACACTCAACATTCTTATACTTGTATAAAATTCACTATATGAAACATTTACACCAAAATCAATTTCACACATAAATCTCTACTAACTTCAATTCTCCAAATATACCATATATTCATCATATACGCACATCAATTAAACCTTTTAGTTTCTCTTTAAACCCTTTATACTGAATAAAAATAAATACTTCCTTTAAGTATTAGTATTGATTGCCCCACTTAATAATAATTACTCAGATTTCTCTTAACTCCATTTCCTTATGAATCATCCATGTGTAAACTTAGCAAAATTTCATTCAAATTTCTTACAAATCTATGAATTTCAAGATGCTCTTTTAATCTTTACCCATATTCTGACATTTACTATTTTTATTCCATTAACTTAGTAGAATCACAATTTTGTTTTTTTTTTCACACTAATCACCATGCAATAACATTCATGTCTATATATATTCATTCAGATCATTATCATGGTATCATATCCTTACAAAAGTAATATTTTAACTATCTTTAAAAGGAGTGATTCATTTCTCTATACTCAAACATTTATATCTAAACACTGCCTTTGATATTGCAAAAACAACTAGAGGCTCAATAAATACTTCAAGTATTAATCATATAATTCTAAGAAAATTAAACTTTTTCACTTCTTCTATAATCCACATAAAATGCTAACTCCAAATTACTCCAACAGCCAACACAATAGAAATTCACATAATATATTTCTCACCAAATCAATCATTTATATTTTTATGATCATCACTTCATTTTATTTAAAAAATTTACATCTTTACATATCAATAATTAATGCAAAATTTAAGATTCTCCACAGAACATTTATTTATAGAAAGTATTTCTCATCTCCACAGAAATCATTTTAAAGCATACATCCTTTATGTTTCATAATCTACACCTAAGCAAATACACCATATTACTTTTCATCAAAGAGATCATCTATTCTTATAATTATAATCATCACACAGTCAAAATAAAATTCATTTCTATCCAAAGTTCTTATACTGGAATCATACTTCATTCACATGCAATTTAATATCTTTAGTTTCAATCCAGTAAACGTCCTCTTATATTTCCTAAATTTCATTCTAACTTTACTTCTTACTGAGTTTATATATTTTTGCTTAATTATATAAGATCTGTTATCCCCTAATTCAAATCACACAACCATTCTTTAAGTTATTCTATAAACACATCTCCATATATGCTCTAATTCAAAGCATACAATATATTCTTTTAATAATTCCTTACACTTATATTTGGTATATCCTTTATTAGATTCATATACTTTAGTAAATCATAGCACTTTGTTATCACTTAAGAATCAAAAATAAAACTTGAAGTTAATAATCTACATAAGAAAACATCCTACTATATAAAAAAATAGATATTTATTCATATTTCTAATCGATTACATTATAGTTTCAAACAAATCAACTCAGAATAAAAAATTTTGGAGAGTGGTGAGTATGGTAGTTAATGTCTGATTTGTTTGAAGTTGTTGTTATTATATGTCTTGCAGTTGACTTGAAATTTCTAACTTAAACATATCATAATCAGACTTTAAATCTGACAAATCAGATTTTAACGCTAGTACTAAATTATACAAATCATTTCTATCACGAGAAGTAGAAGATATATTACAGATTTCCGGTTGTTTATCTTTTGCTCCAATAATAGAATCTGGCACTAGTTTGTCAGGCTGTGTGTCCTCCAGATCCCTGCCCCTTTTTCTGGAAGTGGAAGTTTCTTCTACACTATCTAAAACTACCATAGGTTGGTAATTTAGACAAGCCATTACACATTTTTCCAAATAATACTTGGTGCAAGGTTTACTAGTGCTATACATTTCTCCATGGAGATCAATGTTATAGAATTGAAAGATTGGAGTCAGAAATCCTCCAAAGGCAGACAAAAACATTTTTCTTTGATTTTATTTATATAAAAAATAGTTGAGGCAAGAAGGTTTATCTTTTGTTTTGCTAAATGCATAGAAATAAAAAACATATCAGATCTCCTAAGACGGTAGCTCGTAAGTTCTCTTTGAAAAATGTTATGAACACAAAAATAGTGAATAAAACTAGAAAGAAGAGGCATTTTTCTTATTTTGGGAATATAAGCTAATTGTAAAGAGTTATCATTTAAAGCTATTTGAGTTTGTCTTAGAGGGGTTAGGGGTTGTTCTGACCACTCTGTTAAAGATTAAAAAATCCACCCATCATTTGGAATTTTGAGAAGATGAGACAGAAGGTCTGCATCTACCTTGATCTCCTGACCTTTAATGTTGGATGTCAAGGCATTAGTATTAGGATTATACTCAAGATTGGTGTAAAATAACCTTCCCAAGCGCTGATATATAGAGACACTCTTAGTTAATAGGGCACGCCAGTTTTGAAAATCAAAGACATCAAGCAATCCACTCCTTGCACATATAGTCTCATTCTCAATAATCTCTGGAATGAAAACAGATTGCTTTAAAATTAACTTGTACTTATCCCTTGCATTTTCATTTATGAAGTAATGGTTTGGAAGATCTGAACTAGGTCTTTCCTTAGAAACAAAAAATTCAAGATGAGGAAAGGAAGAATCCATTTGAAGAAATAGGGAGATTTTGATTTTTAATAAGGATGTGAAGCTTGAGCAATGAAATGATAGAGTACCTAGTATGCGTGAAATGGGAGAGTTTAAATAGCCACAAGTGAAATATTAAACAACCATTTCTCTTCAAACATTAACTATTGACGTGATGTTTAGAGTCTTTTGAGGTTGAGTTTGAAAATAATGGTTTATAGCCAATGAATATTGAATATCAAAGATTTCTTTGAGAGATGTGCTCTAATCTAGCATTTCTCTCTCATCCTCAACGTATTTCTTTTTTTTTACCTACATTTTCTTTTATAGTTACTAATACTTATTTTAAATTTCTTACTATTATCACTTTTACTATTTAATACATGAATTCAATAGTTGTCACATTAATTTTTTTATTCTTATTGATTATATTAGATTAATTAATCTCTTTTTTTTATCAATATTAGCAAGTAACTAATCTTAATTATGTATTATAAACACCAATACTTATTATTAAAGTTTATAACTTTTTTTTGTGGTAGGTTTGACAATGAATATTTCTTGTCTATAATCTTTGAATATTAAGATTTCCTTGATATTGATGCTTCTCTCATTATTATTAACATGTGCTTTTCTTTGTGTTAATTAATTAATTTTTACTTATTTATTATTTTTTTTATCTTGCGCTATTATTGCATATAACCTTAGTATTGCAGAAGAATAACGGTTGATCAGACCAAAATTCATCCACATATACCAAGGTTCTTAGCAATTATGGAATTAAGGTCTTATAATTTTCAATACATTATGCTTCCATTTCCCTTTAATGAATTCTTAAAAATTTTTTTATATTCTCTAATTTCATCACAATAACTCATGCAAGGGAGGATACTCATACTTTTACATCTGGCCAGGACATAAAAGCAGGCTATTACTCTTCTATGCACTTCAGTATTCTAACTTATTATTATTTTAATCCTTGCAAAGCTTATTTAATATATTTATACTAATGTATTCAGTTATATATTTTAAACTATATTAGGAATTAATCACTTCTAAAATTAATAACACATAACAATTTATCAACACAAATGCATTTTAATACTTCACTAATATCATACATAATCCTTTCAAGTTATTTCAACCATTCCAGAGTATTCCACAGATTTGCACATAAATCACTTAACATTTCTATCTCAATAATCTATACTTATGTGCTTTTTCACATATCATAGGTTATATTAGAGATCATCAGCTCTTGTAATCCTTAACATAGAGGAACATATTTATAATCTTATAAAAATTTTCCCAACACTACAGTATTCCAATCATATGTTACAAGCTTTATTCTCATAGGTAGGCACATTTATAAGTTTATACCATTTCATATTATGTCTTACTAATCCAATATATTACCTTACCGTAGGACTAATTAACTAGACAAAAGATTCTAGTGTCAGTTTATGCTTATGCCTTCAATTATTAAAAATTGATTATATTAAAGACTGTATGCTTTTAAAACTATTCACATATACATTTAATGTTTCCCTAACCTCACATATGGCACTGTTTTATGGCAATTTAGCAAAACATAATACTTTACTTTAACCAAGCATCTATAGACCATCTCAATCCTCGATCTATAAAGATATATTATAATACTTAATTTAAGTTCTAACTAAAAACTCATCAAATTTACTCAATTCTATATATCAACCTCAAAAATATTCTTCACAAACTACTACAAAATGAAATGCTCATTTATAAAATAATATATCATGTCAATATCCTCTAATCAACTGTAATTTATACTTATGCCTATTTATAAATCATACATTTGTTATTGAAATTTAATATTACACCACAATCATATTTTAGAATAATACCTCGTAATACTCCATAACATGGTCACATATTATTCATGAATAGAAAAATATTTAATATTCTTTTTATGAGCAACAACATAAACTTTTATGCAATAATTATCTATTCTTAATGCTATCTAATCATCAAATTCTCATCCAAAAATATATATTTTTATCTCTATAGTCACTCTAATACATTTCTACCAATATTATTTAAAACACCCCTGATCATGACTTTATCAAAATATTTACACCACACATTGTTGCACAGTCATACAAGTTTACTAACTATATAACCTCAAGTCAATTTAATCTTAATTTATTACATTTCATGTCACACAAAACTTTTTATCATTGTATCTCTTGATACACATAAGTATATAGCTCTCAATTATTTACTCTCTTATTATATCTATATTAACAAAACTCCATTGATAGGGAAGCAAAGAAAAATCAAATTAGACAATTAATGAATCCTAATAATCCGCAATTACATTTCTAAATCCCAAACCTTATGCTCTGATACCAACTTTTTCATAACCCGTTTTCATGAGCCGGACCGGCGCTAGAGCCTGGGAAAAGCTTAAGGTCACCAAAGTCCATAGTAAGCCTAATTACTGATTACAACTCCATAATTACATAATAATATTCCACAAGATGGTCCATTATATTATTGATGATTCAAACTATTACAAGGCCTTAATTCATTCAACTCAACTATTACAATAAAATTTTCATATACACTTGACATTAATATTACAATCATAAAATCTTCTCATAACTGCGGATTTTTTACTACTGTATAATTATAAAGAATCCTAAATGATTCTATCTTACACATTTAAACATTCCTTTAAATAACCCTGAAAGGAAGGAAAAATAAAGCTCCAAATTTTTACAAATGATTTACAATCTCCTGAAACAAAATAAAGGATAAAGGGGGAGAGGGGTGAGTGTAAAACTCAGTGAATAATAACATATAATACCAACCCACACATTCACACAAATGATACTTAAGGCATTCTAATTGAACATTCTCCATTCACACAATGTCGATCATATCATCTACAAACAACTACAACCATATGCACATCAAGTGGTTATTAGTCAGTGAAATCACCTTAACAGGACCATGCTCTCCCCAAGCATGCTTTAATATCCATCATATCATAAAATCTGATGGTCCTGTGACTTGTGCACCCAGGGAGCCCACCCCCGTTCGAGCCAAACCATAATCATATAAAAACATTTTTCGCAAAATAATTTTCTTTATAAAAATATTTTTCCATGACACGTGTCATCATCCAGAGTGCACAAGGGGGGGCGCCACTCCCACCGCTTAAGGCCCACTAACGGCATTCTCACCATGCCCTTGCTCTCAACCCAGGTGATTCGCATCATTCCAACTCCCACACAGCAATCACATATCATCATGCACAAACCAATTATTCATAGCATTTATCATTGCACAAACATTCATCCACATACTATGTATGTAAGAATTTAGAAATAATAGGCACAAGACATAAAATAAATTATGCAGTAATGAATTTGGTAAAGCATTATATATTATTACTCACCTAGAAGTAAGAAATTAATCCCTTCTGATCAATAAAGCTTTCACATCGGTTTCTTGAACTTTCTCAACCGATCAACAATTGGACTTTAGATTCGTGTTTAGCGCGCAAAATGCAGCATTCTGCCTCCCAGGTGTCTCGCCAGAACACCATCAGCTGATCACCGACCGCCGCCTCTTACGCCATTCACTATGGCTGGAACAATGCATCACCCTAAAAGTTCACAAAACCACCACCAACTGACTCTCATTTCACCACTGAATCCATTTTCGGCGTCAATTTCATGAGATCGAGGCTCCATCTTATCGGATTAAGGTCAACAGTTAGCTCACAATCACCCTTTCATGGCATTTCCTCAAATCGATGCTGGTTAGCAAAATTCTTGAAGGGGAAATGCTCATAGGATGGCTGTGAGTCGATCGATGCTCATCTCTGGTATTAGAGTTGCCAAAAATGGCATGAAATCATTGGAGACATCATTGCACTGGGTCACGAAGGTTCCAGTCGCAATATCTCCCACCACAGGCTTCTACTTCCCAAACCAAGACCACCGTTGAGTTGCTCTCGTCGAGCTCTAGCTTTGGCCGTGTCTGATCGTCCCTGACGTTGACCGAAAGTGGTGATCGGTGAGGAATCGCACTCTGCAATCAAGGGAGGGGAGAGTCGCGAGAGAGAGATAGAATAAAAATGGGGAAAAATATTCCTTTTTCTTTTTTTTTTTTTTAGTTTGGTTCAATTTCTTTTTTTTTTTTCTTTTTAAATAAATGGTTCCGGTTCGATTTGAATCCATTCGGTCCACCTCATCAATTCAGTTTGGTTTTCCGTTGATTTAGAGATTTTCAATGGAGTTTAACTATTTGAATTTGGCTTTTTAGGTTCGATTTGTAAAACACAAAATTATCTTTCATTGGCTAGAGTTTATAATTAAATTTTAAATCAAAATTCTATAAAAATAAATTAACGGGTTATTTCAATCTCTCCCACTTAAAACAATTCGTCTTCGAATTGAAAGTTACCTAAATGAAAGGAGAATAAGATGTTTTCTTATTGAAAGCATAGTTCACAACTTAGTTATTAAGCTTCCAAAAATAATGTAGTGACTATAAATATTAAATTGGTAAAAGGGAAATAAGTTAAATTCAATTATTAGAAAATATAAAGTAATGAAGTATTTTATAGTATAGGTTCTTAGGCTGTATACGTCATTTTTTTTTTTGATAACCTAACTCGGAATTAAGTCAATAATATCAACATCTCCTTGACAACTTAATCATAAGCAAATGTGCTAAAGTTTTGTTAAAACAAAATTTCACCTCATAATAAGATATCAAATCCTTATATATCTGTAAACTTTAAAATGCCATTCGAATCTTAATTCATATACTAATTCTCATCATTTCTATTTCTATCAATTTATATAAATCGTAGCTAAATCTTTAAATTCTTTCTTTTATGTCCTTTATATCGAATATCTATAATACCTCTTTTGAATGTTAGAACTTATTGTCCGATTTATTATTATTATTATTATTTTTACAACAATAATCTAAATCTTCTTATACATTTAACTTAATTATCTTTTTATGTGATCTTGATAAAAATTCAACCTCTTACAAATTCATAAAAATCTAAAATATTCTTATAACCTTTAGCTTCAGTATTTCTTTATCCTTCCTATTTCCTAACCTTCAGTGCCAGTTAGGAAAGAAAATTATTTTTCCTTTGAGAAGGACTTTTTTTTTTAATCGTTACAACGCAAGAATTTCGCACTATCACTAGGACAAACTCCAAGTATTAGCTATAAGTCATTTAGTCTCCTTTCATACATAGAATTTCTCCTTTGAATTTTGAAATCTATCTGTTATCTTACTATCTATCCCGTGGTTTGTACTCATAATAACTTATAGTTTGCATCTCTATTTCCTTCAAACCTTTTATTATTATTTCACAACCAGTCACCTCCTTTAGATTGAAATTATTCATTTCTTTCCTCTGACTCTTCTCTTCCAATCACAATTAATAATTTCTTTTTTACTTTACTTTATCATTAACATAGTACTCAAGTAGACTTATTTAAATTAAAAGGTAATCATATCTTCATACGATTCCATTTCTCCAATTATCTCATGAGCATCTAACAAAATATTTTACTTCATCTATGTACACCTTATATTTTACTCCAATAACTCCCTCTCTTCTTTTTTTTTTTTTATTTGCAACTGTTCGTAAGTATTGTCTATTACTTTACCTCATCATTTCCCTTATCACCAGTTCTATACCTCAAATTACTTCATTCTTTTGGATCTTTTGATACAAAATTAATAAACTAATTTATTCCCCACATTCATTGTTAAATTATTTCTTGGCACACTCAATCCTCTTAAATTATATTTTCTCTTTTTATTGGTCATCTCACCATGCTAACCTTTTTGTCTAATCCTTCCACTTCATTTACCTTATTTAGTCCAACCCAACACTCTTTTACTCTGATCCCTAATTTCACATCTGCTAAGTCTCTTTACTTTCTCTTTTTTTTTTCATATTCTAATCTCATCTTTGTGATTTACAACCACTGTCTATAAGAATGAAATCACTAAATATACTCAAACCTTAAAACTCAATATCATCACTCTTATGCACAAGTACTTTATAACATACTGTGCTTATAGCATCTTTCAATAACCTCATCTCAAAATTAAACCAAGAACATCGTATCTTATCTGAAAATTCTTACATAATCAAGGAAATTGAAATCAGTTGAAATAAAATTTTATAAAATGTTAGAATAAAAATAATAAACTGATTGCATGCTTATCAAAGTCTTTCCATATTCCCTTTTTTTTTTCCAAATTGTTGTGGGTCTCTAAAATGCCACCCAATATTCGCCACTTACTCTGATTATCCACACTAGCTCTATCATCCCTCAATCCTAATATCTATAATAAATTTCTTAGATACTGGCCTTAACATTGCCACTCTTTAATATACCTTTAGCATAACAAAACCTCTTTCATCCTTCAAATATCTCGTTACCCACACTTTCACTTAACCTTATGCTTCAATCATGCTTATGACCATTCTATCTAATTATCTAATTTACTCGCTTCTAATATATATACAAATTCTCAAATACAATTAACTTCGCATTATTATGTTTCATACATTTTTTTATATATAAATAAATATTCAATTTTCTTATCATGATGTTCTTTCAATTCAAATTAAATTAAATTCAAATTCAAATTCAAATAACAAATAAATGCTATAACAAAAGTTATTATTTTGGAATTTCAGTAATAAATCTTATTGTTGAAAAACAGATTCATGTTTACACTGCATCATCTCTCTCATTTTCTTTTCTCTAAATAGCTTGTTCAATATGCAATTTATGATCTAATTTAATTCTTTAATTCTTAATAGTCATTAAGTTGGATTAATCTAAACAACTCATTTTTCTTGTTGGGAATGTATATCTACGCTGTATAAACGCAACTCCATAAATAAGCAACTAGTAACAATGATTCCTTAATCATCATTCTCAGTATTTTCATAATCATATCGTTAATTTCTCTCAATTATACTCGATATTTATCCTAACTCCCAACTTCAAGGCAGTTATAATCAATAACACAATAGTATTTAATTTGACGATAATCCTTATATCTATAACCAAGTCCCTTATTATAACTACTGATACCATAATATCTCCACACACTATTTACCACACGATGTATGTTTTCACTTATTACTCGACATTTTCCTAATCATAGCAGATATAAATTCTATATAACAAGTATTGCACTGAATAATGAAGTTATTCTATTATCACTCAGTGTTTCTCTATCAGTAAATCTAAAAAATGATCCCTACTTTAATACCAGCAACTATTATAATGGACTATCCTTACCGCTGATATATTATACTCATCTCTATTTCCTTCTCATATATAGTTTACCATTTTATGCAATAGGTATGAATTTTCTTGTCTCACAAGGTCTGGTGCGTCCACCATTCCCTTGAGAGGAAAAATCACCAAGATTTCTTCTTTATGTTGGTTACAGCCAATCCCAACAAAAAGAAATTCCTTGTACATATCTATTCTACAATGGTTAAAATAAGAGAGATACTGAAATAGAAGCAAAGAACACTGAGATAGAAGGAATGAAATTTCCTATATTCCGCAGTTTCCTATATCACAATGATCTTATGCTCTGATACCAACTTTGGGGGGGGCGGGGTTGAGTTTCACCAAACTCAGTAAATAATAATGAATAATGCATGACCAAACAATCACGCAGAATGTATCTCTAGTCATAGAACTAATCACACAGTCAGTCATGCATATGTCACAGTATCAGCATCCACATTGATTCATCTTCAAATAAATAATCTCGTGGAAATTAGTCTGTGGCGTCACCGAAATCCCATGAGCCGTCCTCTCACATGGCTCATCCTCTCATATGTGTGCATCAGAAAGCCGAACCTCCATACCTGGCCGACTGGTCCATTTCTCGCTTGACCAGCCCTCTCATTGTTTTTCCATACTCTCTTTCTTTTCCATACCATCAGGAGGTCACCCTGTGATTATTCATATCATATCAATATATATCATCAGATGCACACGAAAGCGTCGATCTCCCATACATGGCCGACGGTATCAAGGACCGCCCTCACAAACCCATGGTGACCTACTTCATTCTAATCCCATTTAAACAAGGCAATCTATATCACAACATATTTAATCAACAATTCATCCAATTGCCAATCATCAAATCAATAATTAATACGCGTATGAATAATATATAATGGTATGATTATTAAATAATAGCATAATATATAAATATATAATGATATCATGTGATCTTAATAATTACATAATATAATTCGATATAAAAGTATAATGATATCATGTAATAAAATCATGGTGATATAAAATTATGATGTTATGAAATGTATATCATATACCATTTATTATTATTCACAGTGATTATAGAATATTCAAATCCTAATCTCGATTCTGATCTGGAGAGGTAGTGGATGAACCCAGACAATCTAGGAAATTAAGAATATAAAAGAACTCATCACATAATTATTCAACTTAAAATAATAAATAAAAAATTAATCTAACAAGCTACGTTCTATCCTCTCTATTAGGTTTAATCTAACTTCAGCACCACGTAGTTGCTAAACATCAATCAATTCAATTTCTCATCGCAATCTTTAAAATAATCTAAATTCACTATCAATAATGTTCTTATTTCAAATAAATATAATCTTTTCGTTAATAATTTTTTTCTTACTTAATTTAATCGCAGTCTCTAAATATTCAATAACCATTTATTTTGTTCATCTCAATTGGTCCTTAATAATTATAAGAATGTACTTATGTTTAATAACAAAATCCTTAATTCTAACCAACCTCAAAAATATAATTTTATTCCGAAAATAATTCATTCTCATTTAATTCAAATTTAACAAATATCCGCTAATAATATTTTCATATATATCCATACTTAATATATTCTACTAATTAAATATTTTAATTAATAAATTCTGCTATTAATTTATTTTTAATTTATAATATATCTTTTATGTTACGTTTTAATATCCAACGTTAAATACCTTAATTAAACTAATTATCAACTAAAATATTTTTATTAATTAAATCTTTCTATCTAATCAAACATTCAATATTAATAAAATAAATTACCAATTTCTAATAAGTCAAGTAATTGAATTTTCTAAATTCTATTACAAATTTTATTCTCAAACTTCAATTTATTTTCACCTAATCTACTACTAAATCCAACATAAACAATACTCAATATCACAATCTATATATCAACCCCAATAACCAATTAATTTCTTCACAAAATTAAAATCCAATAAGTTAATTAAAAATTTTTAGGGATATCTTTAATACCCTTAAACACACAAATCAATTCAAAAAGCCAAAGATTGGAGATAATCAAGCCGATAGTTGCTGGGTCGGAGAACCAGCAGCTGGTGGCGGAGACAGGCGGTGCGGCAAAAGAGAGAAGCAGCGGTGAAGCTACTGCTGCTGGTCGCCGGATCGCGCGACGCAGATGAAGGTGGCGGGCTTGAGGCGGCGACACGCGATGGAGGAGAAGGAGTTGCTACAGCCGAAGGAGAGTCGCTACAGCTTGGAGCGGTGGCGCCGGCCTGAGATGCTGCTGCTGGAGGTGGCACGGCTAGCGGCCGACGCAACACAAGGAGAGAGAGAGAGAGAGAGAGAGAGAGAATGAAGAAGTAGAGGAAATGGGTTTGTTTGCCGCTGGAGAGAGAAGAAAGACAGAAAGAAGAAAATGAAGAAAGAAAGAAAAAAGAAAGTATCACTAGGGTTTCTAGAAGACCCTACACCATTCCAGTTCGATTGGAGCTGGTTTGGTTCAATTCAATAAATCAAATCGATTTTTAATCGATTTTTCGGCAAATCAAATGAGTTTATGAGTCTGATTAAATTTAAATTTAAATAAATAATATCTGAAATTAAAATTTTTGGGTATTTCAATGATAAACTATATTCTATTTTTTTCTTAGTCAACCAGCCTCTTTCTCTATTGATTTATAATGTTATTTATAGAACTCCCATGCTTGGAGGATATGTAATGCCCCATTTTTTGCAATTATGAATAATAGTTTGCAGAATTACTAATTGGTACCAAATTGAAATTTTAGTATGAATTTCAATTCGAATACATAATTATTGAGTTTTAATTGTGATTCATGTATTACATGTTATTTTTTTTATTATTCATGTATTGAGTGATTTTGGATTGCAAATTACGAAATGGTACCTTAGGAAGTCTAATCGTGGATTTAATGCGATATAATTCTAATTGCACCTAATTATTTGAAATTGGGATTGAAAATGATGTTAGTTTGATTTTGAAATATTTTTCTTAATTAATATGATTTTTTTGTACTTATTGAGTATTGAAATTATTAAATTGGTATTTTAAAATAATAAATGATTTTTATAAATTATTATTTATATTTATTATTGGTTATTAGAATTTATTTACTAAAATATGATTTTTATACTTTAATTCATTGAGTTTTAATATAATTGGGTTTTAGTTAATTAATTGGGTCTAGTGTGTGGGCTACTTCATTAATGTAAGAACAAAATATATATATATATATATATATATAACATAAAACAAAGAAAGGGGTTAACACTAAAATCGAAGTGAGAGTACAACCCCTCTCTTTACACACACATGCTAGAGAGAAAAGAAAAGAGAGCAGAGAATTTATTCTTCTTTCTTGTGATTTTTGCCACCAAATTTGTAAACAAACAGTGAATCAAGTGTTAGTTAGCTAAGATTTATTATAATAAACTAGCAATCAGGGGTGCAATTAGGCTATAGTCGCAGAAGGGCATTCCGTAGACAAGGTAAATCTCTATTTTGCAATCCATAAATCTGTTTTCATTTTTGATTATATGTTCAAAATATGTGTGATTAGGTGATTTCAAATTTTTAATTATTATGTTGTGTCTATTTTGTTTGTGTTTTCATATCCGTAGAGAAGGGTGAACCTTCTAAAGTTGATAAGGGTGAAAGGAAGGCCTAAATTTACAATAGAGTTTACTGTTGCACAATCTTGAGGTTAGTGCTCAATAAGTATATGTTTAATTTGATTCCTTTTATGCATGGTTGTGTGATTGAGATCTAAGAATGTTTTGGGAGTATTGGTGAATTATATTATATTCAATGAATTTTGTGTTATGAGTAACATGTTAATGTTCCTTAAGTGTTAATACTTTTATTTGACATGTTTTGGAAGTAGTTTAAGTGTAATATTTGGTTTTAAGGTCATGAGTTTATGTTATGTTTAAAGGCTTAAAAGTGATAAAATTTTGTAGCTAAAAAACCCAAAAAGCACGACCATGCCATTTGGCATGCCCAACTGGTGCTTTATAATGACCTATATGCTAAAATTGGCCATCTGGCACGACCATGCTATTTAGCACACTCTGCCCATGCTTGTTATTGGCTGTTGGTGTGATATGTGCTTTTTTGGCATAGGCATACTATCTAGCACACCCTACCCATTCTCTTTTCTAACCCCTTTAATGTTATGTTCTGTTTTAGACCTTCAAATGATGCCTTAAACACCCTTAATGCATATATTATATGTCTATGAGATAATTTTCTTTAAAACCTTTCCTAAATGAGACTACAATCTCATATGATAACCTAAGCATTAATTAAGTTATAAGCATGACTAAACATATTGACGAAAGGATCTTTAGGATTACTTGATCTCGATAATCATGATTAGGGTTTGTAATTAAGTATTGATGCTTAATTTGGTATTAGAGTCTAAATGATGGTTGGATTGCAATTGAATGAATTAATGTGTAATTAGATGCTTGAATGAGGTAATTGTATGATTAGAACTTGGAAAAGGGAGCATGAACGCTAGTGCTTTGGGATTGGCTGAACCATGTCGTTAGATTATGACCTATGTGTGATTTTGAATTTATAGATTGCATGAGCTACTAAACTTGATGTATGATACTATGCTGGCTCATTTTGGGGTGACAAAGTTTTGGGTTGACAGAGGGATCAAATCATTCGAGCCTTTTTGTGCATGCTTTTCTCGAAGGTCTGGAGAAAACTGCAATCAATAGGATTTTTCAAACCCTCCCTTTCCAAAAGGCAAAAGGAAGGAGGTGACATTCTTTTTCCTTTTCGTAGGGACTAGGAGATTGGATTGAGCTGTAAGAAGAATGCTTGGCTGATAAATATCACTTCTTGCTCTTTGTTCCCATCAATTACTAAGAACACTCCTGATCAGTGCAATGGGATGTGTCTATTTATTTATCTCCTAACTCAAAATAGGAGTAGGTTTGAAAAAGGATCTTAGAGTGTCTAGGACATTGTTATTGTGACAATGATATGTTGGACTTAAGAACTATTATGGACTGTGATTATGCTCGACTTATGTCTGATTATGATTTGATAATGCCAATTTGGTATAATGCTTAGAAAGCTTAATGCTATGCATCAAGTACGCTGCATCAAGTACGCTTACTTGACATCATGTATAATAATGGACTAAAGTATGTGTAATTGATGCGATCTTAATTGAATTACTTGAGCTATCTATCTTATGGATATGAGATTAATACCTATGAGCCTTTATGAGAATGAATATTTTGGATTTATATGAAGCTTGTGAGCTTCTATGCATATTAAGCAGGTTGCAATCAGGTACGCCTACTTGTTATATGTGTTGTATGATATTTGGATTGTGTGGTTGGTACATGGAAATGAAATTAAACTGTAACACCCACTGCCCAATCCCGAAGAACTAGACAGTAGATGCCACATTCGGTGCCGGAGCACCGCCTTATCTCACTTACTAACTCTAGATCACATATTAGAAGTGGTTAGATTTTCATAAGGAGGCAAGTAATTAAAAATTTTTAAAAAATAAAGTTTAAGGAAATTCCTACGAAGATTTCGCAAGAGTTTCCCCTAAAAATTTACTTGCCACATAAGGAAAATATACACACTTCCAATAAAACTTCTGCAAACCCCATAACTCCAATTCAACTCAAATCATTAACAAACACTTTTAAATTTTCGCCCATTACATTTAGATACCATCATCAATGTTATAACCATTCATTCCAGGGGTAATCATTGATATTCATACACCAAAATATAATAAAAAGTCATTACTTAATTAATGACAACTCTTAATTAATAATAAACTTAATATGTACAACCTTCACCATTTACAATATTTATATACATGCCAAAATCACCATACAAGAAATATTATACCCAAAATGAGGTATCTACTCTGATGCTCTCTTCTGGTCCCGAAAGGTGTCTTCCGCTCATAACCTGCGCGTGTTAAAAATCAACGCGCTGAGTGGAAGACTCAATGGTGCTAAATAATCAACAATTTAAAAATAACACACATAGCCCAAAAGCAATTCTCGAAATGCTTTAAATTACTCAAATATATGTAGATTAAATTTCAAAATCATATCAATTAAATTTGAACACCATAAAAATCATAAAACAAAAAGAAAAAGATTATAATACATACGAGTCTTCATTCTTTATAATTTAATAAAATTTCATTCTTAATTAAGGCTCGTACTAAACAGAAAGAATGTAAGTAGATTCGATCGTGGCCTGTGAAAGCGCCACCCCCATCAAATAATCGTGGCCTGTGGAAGCGCCACCCCCTTTTTAATATAATCGTGGCCTGTGAAAGCACCACCCCCATCATATAATCGTGGCTTGTAAAAGCACCACCGTGGCCTGTGGAAGCACCACCCCCATCACATAATAAGCGCGTCTGCTTATTCATAAGGGTTGATAACCCTAACATATGATCATAGCTCCACCAAACAATATGAGCTGATAACCCGAGCATGCTCACATATCGCAATACATCTCATCGTACCACATGTCAATCATGTATAGTAGAGCCTAAAATACATACATTCTTCCACAAATAGTCTCATTTCTCACAAAATTTCATAAACTTACAACTTACTAAAATTATCACATTCTCCCTTTTTTATACTTAATAAAATAAATTCAAATGGATATATTCAAAATAAATATACTTAATACAGTATAAAAGTACTTAAATCAAGAAATTTCCAGCATTTTCATAAACCTGACCTTTTCTGTGTTCTGAGGGTATAACTGAAGTTCTAGGACTTCAAATTGAATGAAACTTAATTCATTAGAAAGTAGAAATACAACTTTTATGAAGAAGACAAGACATTATCTTGCCATTTTATTGGCCAATATCAACAACCAATTTGTATATACAAGTGAGACACCGTAACAGAACCAGTTTTGGTATTTAAATCATAAGTTGAGCTACAGATATTGGAATTGAACATAAGAGGATGTTTTGGAAAGCTAAGAAATAGAGGTACAACTTTCATGAAGAAGTCAGAAACAAATGGGAATTGTAAAAGGGTCGAAAAATGACTTCTAGTCCCACCTAAGAATACATCTAACATCAAAATTCATCAATTTAACCAAAACATACAAAATTCCCAAAATTCATTCAATAACCTAAAAATTATAACTTAAAGAAATGAAAAGGGAAAGGATTTATTAGTGCAGTAACCTTAAAATGAAGCTAGAAGGAGCTTATAAAGCTCTTCTCTTAACCTTTTTCCTTTCCTTTGAGAGAGGGTTCACCAACCTCTTCAAGTAGGAAAAATTCTCATTAAACTCAAAATTTAACAAAGGAAATAAGAGGAGCATGATTTAAAGCATTAATTCCATGCCTAAACCTTAAATTCTACTTAGAAAATCATAAAACCCAAAAATCACAACTTACCTCTTCAATGGCAACTTCTATTCTCTAGCTTAGGAACTCCAAATTTTGACTCCTACTACTTAGTTCTTAAGGATTAATTACAATTCTTTGGTTTAATTAGGTTGTTTGGTGGTAATTGTAGGTAAGAAAATGAAAGAAAAATGGAGGAAGAAGAGAAGAAGAAGAAGAAGAGTGTGGCGTGGAAGAGAAAGAAGAAGGAAAGAGAAAGTGTTGATTAGTAAAATGAAGTGGCAAAGTCAAACTTGGCTTCTTCCTTTTATGCTAAATCAAGGGCTATGATCAAGTCCTAGATAATCTCATCCAACAACTCTAAATATTCCTCAAATAATTCCCCTTCAAATATTATTTAACTCCACAAAAATAATTCCTCATTTATTCCTTAATATATCATACTAAAAATAATATTCATTAGTTGGCGCAATTCTCCAAAAATATTCATGAAATATTCCCTACCCACCTAAATCATGCAAACATGCTCCAAAAATATTAATTAACATATTAGACACATATAGTAATTTTTTTGGACCGAAATAATACCTAGTCCCAAACCGATGGTACTATTCATAAACCAGTAAATCACTATTACCGACATTGAAAAACAGTCTGTTGCAGTTCTCCCCCCCCTTAAAAGAAATTTATCATCGAATATACCTGATATGAACAAATGAGGATGCTGCTGTTGCATATCATCTTCTCTCTCCTAAGTAGCCTCCTCTGTCTTATGGTTCCTCCATAGGACCTTTACTAGAGGTATTCTCTTGTTCCTTAATTCCTTAACCTCTTTAGCAAGTATCCTTATGGGTTCTTCCTCATACGTTAAATCCGGATCAATAGTGACAAACTTGGCTAAAATCACATGTGATGGATCCGATCTATATTTCTATAGCATGGATACATGAAAGACATTATGTATCTGATCCATGTTGGTGGTAAAGCTAGTCTATAGGCTAACAGTCCCACACGCTCTAAGATCTCATATGGACCTATGAACCTAGGAATAAGCTTACCCTTCCTACTGAATCTTAGGACCTTCTTCCACAGAGACACCTTCAGAAACACTCTATCACCTACTGCATACTCGATATCCTTCCTCTTAAGATCAACATACGACTTCTGATGATCTGAAGTCGCTTTTAGCCTTTCCTTTATGATCTTCAACTTATCCTTTGCATCTTGGATCAAATCTGGACCCACTATCTTGCCCTCACTAACCTCCATCCAACATAGAGGTGTCCTACACCTCCTACCATACAAAGCCTCAAATGGAGCCATCTAAATACTTGATTGATAACTATTGTTATAAGTAAACTCAACCAGCCGAATATATTTCTCCCAACTGCCCTCAAACTCAATCACATGAGCCCTCAACATATCCTCAAGTATCTGAATCACCCGCTCTGACTGACCATCTGTCTGCGGATGGAAGGCTGTGTGGAAATGCAGTCTAGTACCTAGGGCCTCATGTAACTTCTTCCAAAACCTCGATGTAAACCTCGAATCTCTATCAAAAATAATGGAAGAAGGAACTCCATGAAGTCTCATAATCTCATCAATATCGAGCTCTGTGTACTGCTCCATCGTATAGTCAATGTTAACAGGAAGAAAATGCGCTGACTTAGTCAATCTATCGACTATGACCCAAATAGCATCTTTCTTCCTAAGTGTAGTAGGCAAACCAACCACGAAATCCGTGGTAACCCTATCCCATTTCCACTTCGGAATAGAGATAGGCTATAGCAAATTCGATGGGACCTGATGCTCTGCCCTAACTTGATGACAGGTCAAGCATCTCGACACAAAATCTGCAATGTCCCTCTTCATAACCAGCCACCATTACTGTACCCTCAAATCCTGGTACATCTTATTACTAACCAGATGCATAGAATACGGACTACTGTTGGCTTCCTCTAAGATACTCCTCCTCAAGTCTGGGATCTTAGGCACACAAATTCGATCTCCAAAGTACAAGTAATCATCTCTAATCTCAAACCTCTTCTTCTTACCCTCTCTGACTAAGCCTTTCCATTTGGCAATATTCTCAACACCCTACGGTGCATCCCTAATCTGCTGAAGTATGCTAGGTCTCCCCATAGGCTCTACTATAAGAGCACCATTACTAGCCACAGATAATTGAACATTCATCGCATGAAGGGCAACCAAGGACTTCCTGCTCAAAGCATATGCAACAACATTAGCTCTACCTGGATGGTAATCAATAGTGAAATCATAATCCTTAAGTAGCTCTAACCATCTACACTGCCTCAGGTTAAGCTCTCTCTACATAAGCAAATACTTAAGGCTCTTATGATCCATATATAAGCGGCATCTCTCACCGTACAGGTAATGTCTCCAAATCTTCAAGGCAAACACAATGGCCGCTAACTCCAAATCATTGGTAGGGTAGTTCTTCTCGTGTGGCTTAAGCTGTCGGCAAGCATAAACAACTACCTTGCCCTCCTGCATAAGCACACAACCAAGACCATTATGCGAAGCATCGCTATAAACATCATATGGTCTGCCTGGAGCTGGCTGTGTCAAAACCGAAGACTCAGTAAGCATCGCGTTAAGGCTCTCAAAACTGCTTTGGCACCTATCAGTCCACTCAAACCAAACATGCTTACGAAGAAGTCTAGTCAAAGGGGTTGCAATAAGAGAAAACCCCTTGACAAACCTCCTACAATACCTAGCCAAACCTAAGAAAATGAGGATCTCAGTGACATTCTTAGGTGGCTTCCAATTAAGCACTGCTTCAATCTTCTTCGGATCCACCCAAATACCCTCTATAGAGACAATATGCCCTGAAAAGGAAATCTCCATCAATCAAAACTCACACTTACTGAGCTTACCATACAACCGCCGATCTCTCAAAGTCTACAGAACTGTCCGTAGGTGGTGATCATGATCCTCTTTAATCGGAGAGTACACCAAAATATCATCAATAAACACTACCACGAACTGATCCAAATAAGGATGAAAGATCCAGTTCATCAAATCCATAAATACTATTGGAGCATTAGTCAACCCAAATGGCATCACTAGAAACTCATAGTGGCCATATCGAGTCCTAAAAGCAGTCTTAGGCACATCCGACTCTCTAACTCCCAACTGATGATACCCAGATCTCAAGTCAATCTTTGAAAACACGGTGGCTCCTCTCAACAAGTCAAACAAATCATCTATTCGAGGCAATGGATAATGATTCTTCACTATCACCTTATTAAGCTGTCTGTAGTCAATACATAATCTCAAAGTACCATCCTTCTTCTTCACAAACAAGACCGGACCTCCCTAAGGGGAAATGCTAGGTCGAATGAAACCCTTGTCAAGCAACTCTTGAAGCTGGATCTTCGACTCTCTTAACTCAGTCGGAGCCATCCTATATGGAGCAATCGATATCGGCGCGGTACCCGGCATAACCTCAATGCTAAACTCAACCTCTCTCACAGGAGGTAAACCAGGAAAATCCTCCAGGAAATCACTTATCGTCGGAATCTCATGTACACTGAGTGATCTCTATAAGGTTTTGCCGGTGTCTACATACAGCACAGTGGAAATAAAAACGGGACACGGCAAAACCTGCCATGGATCCATGTGTTTCAAAACCATTCGAATGACAGAGTTAGGTTACAAACTTGGAGTTTGAAGTCATGCTTCACCACAGACAAACGTTGCTCCTTAGGTGAATGTCCTCTTTTAGTATCCACACACAATCTCACTTAATTTTATTAACTATGGATGAACTATTAATGAATTAGTGTTCAATATTTGATTAATGGAATGCAATAAAAAATAGACTTATAAATAATATTAAGTACCATAAGTTTATATGCAAAATCTTATATTAAACACAGTGAATGAATGATTGTTTAAGTATGTTATCAAATATGGAAAATGACTTTTGTGATAAACATGTTATGATTAATTATAAGTTATAAAGGTTTAGTATAACTTCTAAACCAAGCAATTATTGTGATAGTGAAAATGTTAAAGAAAGAAAGAGTTTTGTAAGAAATGTTATCAAATAATAAGAAAATAAGTTTTGGGCTCGAATA
This sequence comes from Jatropha multifida, assembly GCA_948099535.1. Classification (NCBI taxonomy): domain Eukaryota; kingdom Viridiplantae; phylum Streptophyta; class Magnoliopsida; order Malpighiales; family Euphorbiaceae; genus Jatropha; species Jatropha multifida. Next base: position 30,491 of record CANUEX010034980.1, read on the forward strand.
TACTTAGTGTGGATGTTTTGTATGATTTGATCTATTCTGTAAGATGAGCATTCTTGGCTTTTATGCCTTTCTGTTATATGGAAGCTATGATCATATGCTAGGCTCTAGATGCCTTATGGATAAGCGGACGCACTTATTATTATGGGTGGCGCTTTCACAAGCCATTAGAGGCGCTTTCACAAGCCTCATTTCTGATATGGGGTGCGCTTTCACAGGCCATTAGTGGCACTTTCATAGGCCATTAGTGGCGCTTTTACAGGCCATGTTTTTGTTATTCTGATATCTTTGAAATCTTATCTGCTTCATTTTCTCCTAAGTGTATCTGAGCCCCATATGAAAGAACCTGCTTTTAAGAAAATTAAGATAATAAGTTTCGTTATATGATTTGGTTTATTATTTGTTATTAATAATAAGAATATGTGAATATGGTAATAAGAAGATAAATATGGTAAGTAATATGGATGTTGGTTTTAAATTAAATAGCATGTTTGACTAAAAATATAGAATAAGGTAAAGAATACATGATACGACATTTATAATGAGTAATATGATTGTAATTGTTTTTAGCAATAATTATTTGTAATTTATTAGTCAATTCTAATATGTATATATTTTCAAAATCTATGTTTAAATTAATGTATGTAATAAGCACCACTGAGTTTTATACTCAGCATGTGGAGTTTTTCACGTGTAGGTTAAAGATTGTAGGTAGTCATGATTCAAAACTCCAGTATTAGTATCAGAGATGGAGGAGGATATGTCAGTGCACTTGAGCATGGAAGTACTATAAACTTGGCATGTGGTATAAGAAATTTTAATTGGAGTAAATGTATTTTAAGTTTGAATGGTATTTATATAATTTAAGTAAATATAACTTTTATTATTTTAATTATACGATAAATTATCTATTTGGATATTGAGTATTATGACTTAAGGTTGTGTATTCAAAGTTGAGTTTTATATCCTATTATTTGACAATGATATGTTTTGATACCAAATTAAATTTATACGGATTATATGATTTATTTCCTTTTAAGTTCTATTTATATTTTATCAAATTATTTAATTGCCATACATGTGGTATTAATAATTAAGGTTTTGCAAATTAAGTTAACAGATTATTACTAAGACTTTCTCTAGTTATTAAGTCTTCCACAAATACATTAAATGTATATAATATTTATATCTTATCATGAATAAACTGTTTCTTAAATATATACTCATTTGTGGAGACAAACAAATTTTAAGCCCAAATGGATTTTGAATATAACATCATTTTATTAAGTTGTTTTCTTTATACAATAAGTAACAATGAATGTGTTAAGCAATTATGTGTCTCTAGCACAAAATGTGATACTCACTGTCTAGTCCTATAGGACCGGATAGGGGGTGTTACATTTAGTGGTATCAGAGCTATTGGTTTAAGCGGTTCTGGAAAATAATAAAATAAGAATTTTATTTGTAAATGAAATGTCTATAGTACTATTTCATGCCACTCAAGTCTGAACTGAAACCTCCATCTCTAATGTGGATCTAGTAATATTATTAAATTATTGTGATACCTTTGGAATTATAGAGGTGAACATATTGTTCCTTTTAATGTTATTTTTAAATATATATTGTTGATTAATATTTATCCATAATTGAATTAAGTTTCATAAGATGATATTTTAATATGAATGATTATGACTTTATAAGAGATTGACTGGTATAAATATTTTTATTAAATTAGTTGGTTTTACGATAAGATGGTATATTGAGTCAGTGAAGTATAATAAAATCTTTATGAATATGATACTTGTATTTGTGTATAAGTTTGGGAGCAAATGAATTATGAGGTGATTTGAGATGTTTGATTGGACTGCTGAAGTGATATGAATTGATATAAGCTCATAGATGAGTTTTCTGTGTGCTAAAAATTTTATGATGCAAATGATTTCTGATATGACCTATGATATGTGAATGTATACGTGAGTGCAAATTGTTATTTGTGTAGACTTCTTGAAGTTATGTTAAACTGTCATATGGATAAAACTGTGAAATGAGTTTGAAGTACTTAGACATTATAAGTGGATAAGATTTTGATATGCATAAGGGAAAAATAGTGTTTTTATGTCCTAACCAGATGTAAAAGTATGATTTATTCTCTTATTAATAGTTTGTGAAAGCATTTCGGAAGTATGTGAAATTGTAAAGTCTCCTTAGATGAAAAGAAGAGAATAAGTACATGAAAATTTTGAAAGTGTACTTCCATAATTGCTGAGAACCATAGTATATGTGGATGAATTTTGGCCTGATCAACCATTATTCTTCTGCAACGCTAAGGTTATATGCAATAATAGTGCAAGATAAAAAAAATAATAAGAAGAAAGTTTTGAAGAAAAAGAAAAGTTGTTGTTGACACAAATAATTATTAGTTAAAACATAATTAATTAGCAACTACTAACCTTATTTAGTACTTATTGGTATTTAATAGAAGTATGGAGAAAATTAAAGGTAAAGAACTGAGAAGAGAACAAAGAAGACAAAGAATAGTAATTAGTTTAAAAAAATAATAAAAATAAATTAATTAACATAAAGAAAAGCACACATTGATAATAATTAGAGAAGCATCAATATCAAGGAAATCTTAATATTCAAAGATTATAGACAAGAAATCTTCATTATCAAACCTGCCACAAAGAAAAATTTATAAACTTTAATAATAAGTATTGGTGTTTATAATACATAATTAAGATTAGTTACTTGCTAATATTGATAGAAAAGAAAGATTAATTAATCTAATATAATTAATAAGAATAAAATTAATGTGAAAACTATTGAATTCATGTATTAAATAGTAATAGTGATAATAGTAAGAAATTTAAAACAAGTATTAGTAACTATAAAAGAAAATGTAGGTAAAAAGAAAAGAAAAGAAATACGTTGAGGATGAGAGAGAAATGCTAGATTGGAGCACATCTCTCAAAGAAATCTTTGATATTCAATATTTGTTGGCTATAAACCTCCATTTTCAAACCTTGCCTCAAAATTCTCTAAACATCACATGTCAATAATTAATGTTTGAAGAAATATTATTATCTAACAACTCACTTTTGGCTATTTAAAGCTTCACTTTTCACGCATACTAAGTATTCCAACCTTCCATTGTTTAAGCTTCGTATCTCTGTTAAAAAAATCAAATCTCCCTATTTCTTCAAATGGATTCTTCATTTCCTCACCTTGAATCTTTTGTTTCTGAGGAAAGACCTAGTTCAGATCTTCCGAACTATTACTTCATAAATGAAAATGCAAGGGATAAGTACGAGTTAATTTTAAAGCAATCTATTCTCATTCTAGAGATTATTGAGAATGAGACTATATTTATAAGGAGTGGATTGCTTGATGTCCATGATTTTCAAAACTGGCGTGGCCTATTAACTAAGAGTGTCTGCATATATCCACGCTTGGTAAGGTTATTTTATGTCAATCTTGAGTATAATCCTAATATTAATGCCCTGACATCCAACATTAAAGGTCAGGAGATCAAGGTAGATGCAGGCCTTCTGTCTCATCTCCTTGAAATTCCAAATGATGGGTGGATTCTTCAATCTTTAATAGAGTGGTCAAAACAACCCTTAACCCCTCTAAGACAAACTCAAATAGCTTCAAATGATAACTCTTTAAAATTAGCTTATATTCCCAAAATAAGAAAAATGCCTCTTCTTTCTAGTTCTATTCATCATTTTTGTGTTCATAACATTTTTCAAAGAGAACTTACGAGCTACCATCTTAGGAGATCTGATATGTTCTTTATTTCTATGCTTTTAGCAAAACAAAAGATAAACCTTCCTGCCTCAGCTATTTTTTTTACATGAATAAAATCAAAGAAAAATGTTTTTGTCTACCTTTTGGAGGATTTCTGACTCCAATCTTTCAACTCTATAACATTGATTTCCATGGAGAAATGTATGTCACTAGTAAGCCCTACACTAAGTGTTATTTGGAAAAATGTGTAATGGCTTGTCTGAATTACCAACCTATGGTAGTTTTAGATAGTATAGAAGGAACTTCCACTTTCAAAAAAAAGGGGCAGGGATCTAGAGGACACACAACCTGAAGAACTAGTACCAGAACCTATTATAGGAGCAAAAGATAAACAACCTGAAATTTGTAATATATCTTCTGCTTCTCATGATAAGAATGATTTTTATAATTTAGTACTAGGGTTAAAATCTGATTTGTCAGATTTAAAATCTAATTATGATATGTTTAAGTTAAAAATTTCAAGTCAATTGGAAGACATACAATAGCAACAGCTTCAGACAACTCAGACATTAACTACCATACTCACCACTCTCCAAAATTTTTTATTCTGAATTAATTTGTTTGAAACTGTAATGTAATCGATTAGAAATATGAATAAATATTTATTTTTTTATATAGTATGATGTTTTCTTATATAGATTATTAACTTCAAGTTTTATATTTGATTTTTGAGTGAGAATAGAATGCTTTGATTTTTTAAAATGTATAAATAAATATATAAATCTAATGAAGGATATATTGAAAATGAATATAAGAAATTTTAAGGAAATATGTTGTATATTTTGAATTGCAGGACATCATATCTTCTGAATTGGAGTATAATTATAGTGTAAGAATTTTGGATAGAAATTATATGTATTTTCATTATATGGTTATTATAATTATAAGAACAGATGTGCTCTTTGGTGAAAAGTAATATGGTGTAATTGCTTAGATGTAAATTATGAAACATAAAGGATGTATGCCTTGAAATGATTTCTGTGGAGGTGAGAAATGGTCTTTGTAAATGGAAATAAATAAGTGTTCTATGGAGAATTTTAAATTCTACATTAATTATTCATAGATATATAAGGATGTGATTTATATAAAATATATGAAGTGATGGATTTAAGAATATAAATGATTGATTTGGTAAGTAATAAATTTTGTGGATTTTTATTGTGACAATTATTGGAGTAACTTGAAGTTGGCATTTCATATGAATTATAGAAGAAGTAGGAAAGTTTAATTTCCTTGCAATTATATGGTTTAATACTGTAGGTATTTATTGAGTCTGTAGAAGTTTTTGTAATATCAGATGCAATGATTAAATATAAATATCTGAGTATAAAGAAATGAATCATTTTCATAAAGGTAGTAGAAATGCTACTGCAAGGATAGTATATTATGAAAGTAATCTGAATGAATAAATAGAAATGAATTTTTTTTACTTGGCGACTATTGTAGAGCAAACAGAATTGTGATTTTTATGGATTAATGGATAAAAGTAGTGAATGTCAGAATAGGGATAATAATTAAAAGAGCATCTTGGAGTTTACAGATTTGTAAGAAACTTGAATGAAATCTTGCTAAGTTTACACATGGATGATTTATAAGTAAATAGAATTAAGAGAAATCTAAGTAATTATTGTTAAGTAAAACAATTAGTACTAATACTTAAAGGGGTATGTATTAATACTTTGTATAACGGATTAGAAGAGAAATTGAAAAGTCTATTTGATGTGTGTGCACGATGAATATATGGTATATTTGGAGAATTGAAGTTATTAGAGGTTGAGGTGTGAATTTAATTTTTGGTGTAAATATTTCATGTAGAGAATTCTGTTAAATACGAATTAAAAATGAGACAAATATATAAGAAACATGAAAGATTAGGAAATACTGAAGCGAGAGATTTTTTGTTTAAATGAATTTCGAGGATGAAATTCTTTTAAGGGGGATAAAATTATAACATCCCAATTTTTTGAAAACTCGGAATGATTTGTTAAGTAATTTCCAACTTACATTTCATAATGTTAATGCAATTTTTGCTTCTTTATTGTTGAAAATTAAGCTTGATTAATTGATGTTATTATTATTTAATAGTATTTTATTATTCAAAATGTAAGTATATATGATTTAATCCTAGTCTTATTTATTTAATTATCTAAAGTGCGTATTTTTTCTAAATGCACTATTATAATATATAGCAATTTTTTAAATAAGTTAAAAGTGTAACACTTGCCGCCCAATCCCGGAGAACCAGACGGCAAGCACCACATTCAGTGCTGGAGCACCGACCTATGTCACTTACTAGCTCTAAATCAAATATTAGAAGTGGTTAATTATTCATAAGGAGGCAAGTAATTATTTTTTTAATAACATTTTTCTTTTAAAATAAATTAAAGCTTAGGGAAAACCCTACGAAAAATTTCGCAAGAGTTTCCCCTAAAAATTGACTTGCCACACAGAAAAATATACACACACTTTCAATATAATTGTCTCCAAACCCCATACTCCAATTCAACTCAAATCATTAACAAGCACTTCTAAATATCCATCCACTACATTTAGATACCATCATCAATATTATAAACCTGCTTATTTCAGGAATAATTATTGATATTCATACACTAAAATATAATAAAATCCATTACTCAATTAATCACAACTCTTAACTAATAATTAACTTAATGTATACAACCTTCACCATTTATAATATTTATATACATGCCAAAATCACCATATAAGAAATATCCTACCCAAAATGGTATATCTACCCTGATACTCACTTTTGGTCCTGAATAGCGTCCTCCGCTCCTAACCTGCGCGTGATAAAAATCAACGTGCTGAGTGAAAGACTCAGTGGTGCTAAATAACCAACAATTTAAGATAACAAGCACAGCCAAATAGCAAGTCTCGCAAATGCTTTAAATTACTCAAAATATATAAATTAAATACTTAAATCACATTAATTAAATTTGGGCACTTTAAAAACCATATATAAAATAAAGTTAAAAAAAAAACACCTGAGACCCCATTCTTTATAATATAATAAAATTTCATTCTTCGTTAAGGCTCATACTAAACAGAAAGAATGTAAGCAGAATTGATCATGGCCTGTGAAAGAGCCAGCCCATCACATAATCGTGGCCTGTGGAAGCGCCACCCCCATCATCTAATCGTGGCCTGTGAAAGCACCACCGTGGCCTGTGGAAGCACCACCGTGGCCTGTGGAAGCGCCACCCACCAATCACACAATCGTGGCCTTACGCAACCATGGCCTGTGCAAGCACCACAATAATAAGTGCGTCCGCCTATTTATAAGGGCTGATAACCCTAGCATATGATCATAGCTCCACCAATAAAATGGGCTGACAACCCGAGCATGCTCACATATCGCAATACATCTCATAATACCACATTTCAATCATGTATAGTAGAGCCCAAAATAAATGCATTCTCCCACAAATATTCTCATTTCTCATTCACCAATCCTTATCCAAAAACATTTTAAAATTAGCATTTATTATTTCAAAATCACTTAACTTACAACTTGTAAAATCCAACAAAATCAATTCATGTTTGAAGCAAAAACCTTTCTTTCATAATGCCTCCATTAAAAGTACTAATTATCAACTTGAAATCACGCTTTAAAATCATTAAATCCATTTCTCAAACAAGTAACCATAAAACTCTTTTAATACTTTAAAAACCTTCTTTAAGTCTTACTGAAATGTTTAAACACCAAAATTCAAAAGAGAAATCTTAACCACCAGCAAATTACTTAATAACAACCTTATTAAAGTTTAAATCAAGCATACAAATCACAAAGATCATGGTGTCCTTCACCAAACAAGGGTTCGGCCAACCATGGAGAATGAAGGGGAAATGGTTTCTTTCCAAATTAATTCCATAAACCTGACCTTTGCTATGTTCTTAGGGTATAACTGAAGTTATAGGACCTCAAATTAAGTGAAACTTAATTCATTAGAAATATAAGATAAAATTATACAAATTTCATGAAGGGACCATAGTCCAGATCATTTTCTAAGAGGGTGTAAGAAACCCAAGAACACAGACCAACAATCCAAACACGATTCAGCACAACCAGTTTTGGTATAAAAATCATAAGTTGAGATATATGTATTCAAATTAGACACAAGAGGATGATTTAGAAAGATAAGAAGCAGAAATACAATTTTTATGTAGGACAAAAGACATTATCTTGACATTTTAGTGGCCAAAATGGATAATCAATTCAGATATACAAGTGAGACACCATAACATAATAAGTTTTGGTATTTAAATCATAAGTTGAGCTACAAGTATTGGAATTGAACATAAGAGGATGTTTTGAAAAGCCAAGAAATAGAGCTACAACTTTCTTGAGGAGGTTAGATATAGATGGGAACTACAAGGGGGTCGAAAACTAACTTCTAATCCCACCTAAGAACACATCTAACATCAAAATTCATCAATTCCAAACAATTCACATAAAACCTAAAAATTGAAAACTTAAGAAATGAAAGGATAAAGAGAATAATATAGCACTAAACTTTAAATTAAGCTTAATTAAGCTTGGAGAGCCTCAATCCTTGGCTCACTCCTTCCCTTTGGAAGAGGATTCTCTAACCTCTTCAAAGTAGGAAAAACTAACATTAAAATCAAGAATTCACAAAAGAAATTAATGGAGCATGATTTAGGGCTTATTCTAACATCTATATTCTATGAATTCATCAATTAAATCCTTAGAATCATAAATCACAACTTAGTTGTTAAGTAGCTTTTCTCCAAAAGTCTCAGTTTTAATTTCTAATTCCCACTCCTTAGCTTAGATCTTAATGTTTAATTACCAATTCAAGGTTTAAATTAGGTGATTTGGTGAGGTTTAGAGGTAGAGAAATGGAAAGACGATGAAGAAATGAGAGGAGGGGGAGAGAGTGGCGTTGGATGAAGAGGAAGAAGAAGGCGAAGTAGTTTAGATAAGCTTTGTTGACCAAGTCAACAAAGCAAATGTTGCTAATTCACTAAAATTTGACAAGTGTATGGCTTAGATCAAGTCAAGGTATTCTAATCCAATGGCTCTAAATATTTCTCAAATAATATATTTCAAAATGTTATGTAACTCCACAATTTAATTGAATTAATTCGACAAAAAATAATTACTCATTTATTCCTTAATATACCACAATAAAAATAATATTCATTAGTTGCGGCAATTCACCAAAAATATTCATGAAATATTTTCTACCCCCCTAAATCATGCATTCATGCTCCAAAAATATTAATTATAATATTAGACACATGTAATAATTTTTTTCGTACTGAAATAATACCAAGTCCCGGACCGATGGTACTATTCACAGACCGTTAAATCACTATTAACCAATAATTTATTACTTACTCTATCATAGAAAATTTACATCTTAACTTTAATTAATTAAGACCACTCATATAAAATCTAATTAACTCCACAAATATTAATTATGCTCAATATCATTATCGGGTCCAAATAAAATATTATTTCTCCCTTGGGAGATACCATTCATGACCCGTCCAAATAATATCATTTTAAGATCTGAAATTTTGGAGCGTTACAGCTCTACCCCTCTTAAGAAAATTTCGTGCTCGAAATTGAATCGAATCACGCACTAAAAAACTCATAATTTCTTTATCTCAATTTCATTCCGCTTGAAAAGATTAGTATCTAATATTCTTATGATCTATATAGAGTTCTTCAAAACCAAATATCCATATACAAGCATAATCATTCAGCTAAAAATTAAGTCTCTTCAAATGCAATAATTATACCATATCTCATTATTCAACCAAGCCATACAGATCTTTAAGGTTTCTCTACTTGAATTACTTACACCAACATCGAATTCACTAGCCAATATCCAATAATTATCTCTTTTAATTATCAAAACTTATTATCCTAATTAATGTTAATGACCCAAATTATCGCAATCATTTGAACTTAAGAATCATTCTTATGTAACCTTAGCAGAAATTCAACTAAAAACAGATTCGTACAATCCAAGACAGTCTTTTAACCTTTACCAAATTCTGACATTTTCTATTTCTATTCCCGTTAATTTATAGAAATCATAATTCTAATTGCTCCCCAAGAGCCACCAAACAATAACAATAATCTCAATAAATTCATTTAGATCATCTTAATCTCCTTAAACAAAAGGATTCATTACCCTGAATTCATATTCTTACATATACATATAATCATTGCATAATTCACTTAAGAGTTCAATAACACTCTAGTCATCAAAATAATATAATTCTAAGAAAATCAAACTTTTTATACTTATTCAATAATAAACTGCGGAATGTCAATTTATACAACTCCAGAAATTGGCACATAAGCATTAAAATGGAAAATTTTTTTTTTCCTACTAGTACAATAATTTAACCGTCTTTAACATAACAATTCTATTTATCCACAATACTCATCATAATTTCTATTTACTTGTACATTTTAATAATAATGCTTCACTCCATAAATATCCATTTACTTTTAATTTACATAAATTACTTCTTATCTCCAAATAACCTATTTAAAATATATATCCCTTGATTTATGGTTCACAAATGCATAAATATACCACACTTATTTCTCTTCACCAAAAGAATTATTTATCTTATTATCATAATAATCATCATATTAGAATTCATATCATCTACA